>JXTC01000172.1:33092-63578 GCA_002914845.1 Trema orientale
AAAATTATCCTATCTTAGATTTTACCGATAAAAAAAAAAATTATTAAATATTGAAGATACAATAATACATATAGTTTTAAATTAAAGGTAATTAAAAAATTAAACTTTAAATTAAATTTTCAAAAAAGAAATAAATAAAAAAAATTAGAAATTAATATATTGAATAAGATGACTTATTATTGTAGGTTTGTTTCCAAATTAGTCAAATTTACCCATCCATGGAGCAAAAACAAAAATACCCATTGAAAACTCACCCATATATATATATATATATATATATATATATATATATATATATATATATATATATTATATATCAAGAATTCCATATAGTGCTCTTGAATTGTGAAAGTTGTAGTAGTTGTTATTATAATACCACTCATTGCGAGTATTTAGAGAGGTGTCTTTCCACAATGAACGTGAGAGTGAGGCACCAAAACAATCCTAAATCCTAAACTTGGCAATTTGATCGAGGACTCAATCGGGTCTACTGTCACCTACGCTTCTGACGAACCAAATGGCTACATGTTATCCATCTATTTCTCAATCGCTTTTAGAATCAAAAAGTAGTCATTCACAAGCAATTCCAAGTGAGCCTAACACTTGCGCAAGCAGGCTCTTTTTTTCACTTTTGATGTAAAATGATGTTTTTCTCCTATTTTGCCTCTATTAAGATTTTCTTCTTTTTTTTTCCCAATTTTTATATGAATTGTCACTTTTATCACAACCAAGACCCATTTGAATTTTAACTTTTCTTGTGTTTTCAATATTCAAAACCAAATATTTGAGGGGGAAAAAAAGATATGACCGGAAATTCTACTAGTTTCAAACCACTCCAAGTCTCTAAGAGAATAAGAAAGTGAATACAAACAACCAAATTTTATAGCTAAATCCTTCAAGGTGGCTTTTATCTTTTACATTTTTTTTTCTTCCGAAATTAAAACCAATATGGTTGCTGGATTTGTGTTTTGATATAAATTTGTTGAATATGAAAATTTCATTTTTGGTCCCCTTCCTTTCTATGTTAAGCAAGTCACTTTAGATGTGACATTTTGTATTGGGCAATATTATAGTCCATATTTAAAATTTTTGCAAATATCTAACTTCTCTATAAAAATTGGGTAGTTAATGTTTTAAGTTTTTTTTTTTAATAGATTTTAAATATTTGTGAGCAATAATAAGATATAAAATTGGGTAATTTATTGTTTTAGGTTTTCCTCAATAGATTTTAAGTATTTGTGAGCAAAAATAAGATATACTTATCAATTCAAATTCTATGTGCAAAGATAAATTTTTTGGATCATTTTCTAATGGTTACCATAATTTGAGTCAATATGAAAAAAATAATAAAAATAAAAATCCATTATTATATATAAGGTACCAATCTAGTAGGTATTTTTTCTTTTTTATCTATACATAAGTGTGGGGCCCGCTTTTAGAACGTGCGCCACGTAGACGTCCCAGTGGCGAGGAACGAAACGGAGAACAATCAAATGACACGTGGGCAGAAAAAACCACTTGGATACCATAAGTGTTTCATGTGACAATGTTTAGGCCCATACTGTCGAAGCGGGTCGAGGCAGAGCCCGTCCAGATCCGGGATGGGCCTGGCCCAACTAGACCCTTGTCCCAACAGCTGGGGGTCAGGAGCCTCAAGGGTATTCCGTTAGAAGACCCTCGGGGGCAACGCATAGTTCCAGACCCAGACAAGGCATTTAATGTAATCCTGGGTAGGTGTGCGTATTAAATGCATTCCCCTGGGAGAACGGCGGAACTGTAGTCGCCACTCCATGTCAGGACTCATGTCGGAACTGGCGACAGGGAGCAAACCGTACCAATCTTAGCCCGTGATTTCGGGAGCGAGCTACGGCGCGGGAAAAGAAACCTCGGAATTGGATGCCGACTCCAGATATAAGTATCACTCGCACCGTAAGAAACAAGTAAGTAATTTTCCACTTCCTACCATCTCTCTTCGAACCGATATCTGACTTAAGCATCGGAGAGTCTTTGCAGGTTCTCCCCTCGGGCTCCTCTGATCCATCCAGATATCGGGAACAGTCAGAGATAGCAAAGACACGTAGACAATTAGCGAAAACCGCTCCAACAGTTTGGTGCCGTCTGTGAGAAGAAAGCATAGCGCGATAGAAAAATTTTCACGGCAGCGTTTCTCCCGAACAAAAAAGCCATACGACGAATGATGGCACCCTCCAGAATGACGACAAGAAGCACACGGCCAGAGACAGAGGGAGGACCTCAAGAGATACCACCAAGCGTGGAGGAAAAGCTGGACCGGATGCTCGCCGCGTTGATGGAGGCAAACAGGAGGGCAGAAATGGCCCACGATGCTGTCCAAGGCCTGAAAGAAGAGGTCGCAGAGGTTCGCAGGGACAATGCTCGCCTCGAAGGATTGCTGGCGAACGAAGCCAGGAGCGAACGGAGGGGCGACGGCGACGATGAGGTCCAACAGGAGGCAAGAAGGCACTACGCCCCAGCTGGAGAAGAGACCTCCACGCCCTCGGGAACGGCGGCACACGAGGAGCAGCAAAGCCGCACGAAGCTCCCTCGAGCAGAGGCGGATATGGGCAGGCGATGCCCCGAGGGCTGAGGAGAAGCCCCTCCCAACTGGAAACAGGAGATGATGGCGGAGCTGAGCAGAAGGCTCGGGGCCCATCACGGCCAAACCCCCGCCGAATTGGCGGAACAAGCCGTGCGTGGAATTAACCAATCGGCTCTGGCGGACTGGATTCAGCTGGAGCCGAAGCCACAGAATTTCGTGACCCCGACGATCAAGCCGTACGAGGGAAAGACAGACCCCCTCGACTACATCTACCAATTCCAGCAAAAGATGGCCTTGGAGACCAGAAACGAAGCCGTGCTTTGCAAAGTCTTTTCCACCACCCTAGCCGGGCCAGCCCTTTCGTGGTTTAGACAGCTCCCAGGGAAGTCCATAAATGGGTTCGAAGACTTCTGCAAAGCGTTCTTGAAGCAATATGCTAATGCCAGGAGGCAGCAAAAAACTATGCGAGACCTAGACCGTATGGAGCAGTCGGCAAACGAGTCTCCGAGGGACTACTTCTCGCGTTTTCTGGACACGATGTCCTAAATACATAACGCTGACACAGTCCAAGCTGTGAACTCCTTTGTTAGAAGCCTTCGGCCAGGCTAAATGCTATCAGACCACCTGCTCCTAAACCTGCCGCACGACATGGCCGACGTCTTGGCGAGGTCGGAAGGGGTGTTTCGGGTACTAGAAAGCCACCAAAAGGTACCTAAGACCTCCGCCGCGATTACGACCGCACCAGCACAGGCCACAGGTGCACAAGGGGCAAAAAAGGAGACTCCTAAACCGACGCCGAAATCAACGCCCGATCAGGAGAGCAACAAAAAGAGGAAGACGTCCAGAGCCCCACTGCCCAAGTTCGAGCTCAACACGACGATCGACCTAATCTACCTCCAGAACAAAGACAAGGGCATCTTCAGGGACCCCCCAAAGTCCAGCGTGCCCGATCATATGAAGAACAAAAATAGGTACTGCCGGTTCCACAATGACCATGGGCACAACACCATCCATTGCCGAAGCCTTTACGCACAGGTGATGACGGCGATCCAGGCGGGAAAGCTGAAACAGTACGTGAAGGCGGATGGGCAAGCCAAAAAGGACACCGCTGGGCAGGATAAAGGGAAGCAGACCCCGGCCTCAGGGTCGGGAGAGCAGACCCTAAGGATCGTACCGATGATCGTAGGCAGACCAGAGCCCAGCCAGGGTCGGGAGGAGAGAGATAGAATCTACAAAAGGACCGAAGAGGGTGAAACGATTGAGAGGTCTAGGTCACTCCGTGAACAACTTGACAACGGAGCGGGCTCACGCCACAACCACAACTGCCCCCATCGCCTTTACCTAGCAAGACCTGGCTACAGTGCGCCTGCCTCACGACGATCCGCTGGTGGTCAAACTGCAGATCGATTCTTCGATGGTGGGAAGAGTCTTGGTTGATGGGGGCAGCAGCGTTGATGTCCTATTTCTCGGCACTTTCAAAAACATGGGCTTGAACCGAAGCATGCTAAGGTCGACCTACCAGCCATTATTCGCCTTCGACAGCAATAGGGTCAGCCCCCTGGGGGCCGTAACGCTGAAGGTCTGCGCCGCCGATAGGAGCCTGGATGTCGATTTTGTCGTCGTCGATTGTCAATCCTCATTCAACGCCATTATGGGGAGAGGTTAGATTCACGCCATGCATGGGGTTACATCCACCCTCCACCAGGTCCTGAGGTGTCAGTCGGCAGACGGGACCTACATGATAGACATCAAGGGGGACCAGGCCTCCGCTAGAAAGTGCTTTTCGACTGCGATAAAAGGCCCCGCGGTGAGCACAGGCGTCTCGACGGAGGACAAATAATAGTCAAAGGACCACCTGCCGGCGTATATGAAACAAATCGAAGACGAGTCTGACAAACTAGACACTACAATAGAAGAGCTGGTAGCGGTCCCTTTGAAGACGCCAGAACCGAAGAAGACAGTCCTGATCGGGGCACTGCTGTCTGGGTTGGTGAGGGACAGCCTGGTGGAGTTCCTCCGATAAAATGGGGATGTGTTCGCGTGGTCCCATAACGACATGCTCGGCATAGATCCCGAGCACGCTTGTCACCGCCTGAAAATAGACCCCAATTACCCTCCAGTCAGGCAGAAGCCTAGGAGGTTCGCGCCAGAAAAGAACAGGGCCATCAACAAAGAGGTCGAGAAGCTGTTAGAAAATGGCATCATCATGGAATGCACGTACCCTTGCTGGGTCTCCAACCCGGTGGTGGTGAAAAAGAAAAGTGGAGACGATCAGACTTGCATTGACTTCACGAACCTGAACAAGGCCTGCCCGAAAGACAGTTTCCCGCTGCCAAAGATCAATCAGATGGTTGACGCGACGACAGGATTTGGCAGAATGAGCTTTATGGACGCTTACTCCGGGTATAACCAGATCCCTCTGTTCGAGGAAGACCAGGTCTGTACGGCCTTTATCACAGAACGGGGTCTGTACTGCTACAAACGCATGCCCTTCGGTTTGAAAAACGCAGGGGCAACCTATTAGAGGCTCATGAACAAAATTTTCGCTGGCCTCTTGGGGAGGACGATGGAGGTATACATCGATAACATGGTGGTAAAAGGCAAAGAAGCTTCCGACCACCTCGCCGAATGCTTCCAAGCCCTAAGGCATTACCAAATGCCCCTGAACCCCAAGAAGTGTGCTTTCGGGGTGTCGTCTGGTCAATTCCTGGGGCACATCGTAAGCAAGAGGGGAATCGAAGCCAATCCAACCCAGCTTTCTTCGATCGCGAATGAACAGAGGCCCTCAACCGTCAGGGAAGTCCAGCGCCTGACTGGAAAGATAGCAGCACTCAGCCGATTCGTCTCTAGGATGTTAGACCGGTGCAAGCCTTTCTTCCAATCCATAAGGAAAAGTTCCTCATTCACCTGGGGAGAGGAACAAGACGCGGTATTGGCAGAACTCAAACGGTACCTCAGCCACCCGCCTATCTTAGCCTCCCCAGCAGAGGGGCAACGCCTGTATGCGTACCTGGCAGTGTCCGAGATAGCGATCAGCACGGTGCTGCTCATCGAAGAGGAAGGCAAGCAGAAGCCAGTGTTCTATGCGAGCCGCATGCTCCTAGACGCGGAGACGCGATACAGCACGGCGGAGAAAATGGTCCTCGCACTGGTCAATGCCAAAAAGAAGTTAAGGCAGTATTTTGAGGCACACCCCATCACGGTCTATACGGACTTCCCCATCCGACAGATCCTAGCTAAACCGGATCTGTCAAGATGACTTACCAAATGGGCTATCGAGTTGGGGACGTATGACATTGATTACCAACCCCGAACGGCGAAAAAAGGTCAGGTCGTGGCGGATTTCCTAGTAGAGATCCAATCCTTCGGCGAGTCGCACGATCCACCGCAGACACGCCAACGTCAGATCCCTCGATCTAGACCCTATACACCGACAGGTCTGCTAATGTTTCGGGGTCGGGCATCAAAATAGTCCTGCAGAACCCAGCGGGCCTCAAGGTGGAAAAAGCCCTCAGACTCAGATTTCAGGCAACAATCAATGAGGCAGAATACGAGGCATTACTCCAGGGTCTCGAACTCGCCCTACACTTCGGAGTAAAGAACATATCGGTGAAAACAGACTCGCAACTGATCGCGGAACAAGTCACGGGAAACTTCGAAGTGAATGAACCAAGACTGCACAGGTACTTATCCAGGGTGATTGGGTCGAAAGCCCGTTTCGATACGTTCGCCATCGAGCAGATACCCAGAGAGATGAACCAGACGGCCGATAAGCTGGCCAAAAGCGCTTCAACAGGGGGCACGACCGAGTACACAGAAATCCTGATGGAAAGTGAATATGCAGCAGACCCAATGAAGACCCCCGCATGCCACGTCTTCGCGGCCACCTCTGAGGAAACATGCTGGATGAAACCAATCACCAGGTACCTGACGACGGGGGAGCTCCCACCAGATCCTCGGGAAGCCTGCCCAATCAGACTAAAGTCCGCCCAGTACTCCATGGTCGGGGATCAACTGTACAGAAGGTCTACCATGGGGCCAATGCTGAGATGCATAGGCCCCACAGAGGCCCAAAGATTGATGGAAGAGATCCACGAGGGGGTCTGCGGCAATCACTCCGGAGGGCAGAGCCTCGCCCATAGGGCCTTGACGGCCAGGTACTTCTGGCCTTACATGATGACCGAGGCAGCTCAGTTCGTTAGGAAATACAACAAGTGCCAGAGGTTCGCCCCCCTAAAACATCAACCTGCGGAGGAACTCCACTCTAACATCACTCCATGGCCTTTCGCCAAATGGGGTCTGGATATCGTCGGAGAACTCCCTAGGGGCCCCAGCGGCAAGAGGTACGTCCTACTGGCCACTGACTACTTCACCAAGTGGGTAAAGGCGGAGGCCTACACGACTGTCAACAAGGTAGATACGTCCTATTTGGAAGAACATAATCTGCCGATACGGAATTCCACTAGAAATATATGCCGACCACGGGACTCAATTCCAGAACGCCAAGCTCAAGGAATTGTGCGACCTGTATGGCATAAGACTCAGTTTCTCGTCCGTGAGCTACTCCCAAGGAAATGGCCAAGCCGAGGCAACGAACAAAGCTATCTTCAGCAACATCAAAAAGAACCTGTAAGAAGCCAAAGGGAAATGGCTGGACGAACTGCCAGCCGTTATATGGGCTCACCGAACCACCGAGCCCAGGTCGACAGGGAGGACCCCCTTCGCTATGGTGTATGGGTCAGAGGCTGTAATCCCGACCGAGATCGGCCTCCCGACCCTACGCTCAAAAGTGGTGGAGAACGCCCCACTAAACGAACAGCAGCTCGGCCATAACACGGACCTCCTTGAGGAGACGAGGAACGTGGCTCTGGTTCACCTGGCCTTCTACCATCAAGGAGCCAAGACTTATTTCGCGAAGAAAGTCAATGCCCGCAGGTTCAGCGCTGGGGAGTGGGTCTTGAAGGCCAAAACTGGAAACTCATTAAAGCTAGATCCTAACTGGGTTGGACCCTACGAAATTGTCAAAGCACTGGACTGTGGCGCATATGTCCTGAGGGAACTCAAGACGGGCAGAACCCTACCCAACACATGGAATGCTCAGCACTTGAAAAAGTATTATGTATGAACCATGTGTAAAGATTCTTTCTTTTATAACGAACAGACCCACCTTGATACAGGTCAAACTATCTGCTTTACGGATTTGCTAACAAACCCATTGCACCGCAAGGGTCGGAGCTGAGATAATCAGACCCCTACCGCCTCAGCCATCCCAAAATCGTACTATGAGAACAAACGTCGTGCAATGAAACACTTGCCGATGACCCGAGAAAAACGTACGAAGAGGATTGAGCTGTGCAATAACATTTTTGCCAGCAGACCTCAACCCAAAATCGTACTATGGGAACAAACGTTGTGCAATGAAACACTAGTCGGCGACCCGAGAAAAATGTACGAAGAGGATTGAGCTGTGCAATAACATTCTTGCCAGCGGACCTCACCCCAAAATCGTACTATGAGAGCAAACGTCGTGCAATGAAGCACTTACCGGCGACCCGAGAAAAACGTACGAAGAAGAAAGAGCTGGGCAACAAAATTCCCGCCAGCAGACCTCACCTAAATGTCGTGCTATGGGTGCCACGTCGCGCGACAGAAATGTCAGCTGACGGCCCATGGGGACGCACAAGCTCCCTAAGCGGGTATCCCGAATAAGGAGAACTCCGGAGAATCGCGAGGCGACACACTGGGTCTACCCGTTGGAGGAAGACCCCACTGGGTCTGCCCGGGACGGCAGATCCGTGTCAGTCGTCGGCGAACGACGCGGAAGGTCTGCCCGTTCGAAGCAGACCCCATTGGGTCTGCCCATTGGTAGTAGACCCATAAAGGTAACAAGGGACAAATAACAGTCAAGGATAACTTGAAAAAGACAAAATCAACCGCTGTTATTAATAATCACATTACAGATTACAAAGCCGGTCCCTACTTATTAGTGGACCTCGGGCGAAGGCACAGGGACACGTCAGAGCGATAGTGCCCCATCTGCTCCCGGTACAAGCCGAGCCCAGGCCTTCTCCTCTGCAACGACGGGTCTAAGCAGGAATTGACTACCCCTTGCAGTTGACTCCTAGCACGATTCCACTTGGGGTCGGAGAAGTCTAGCCACACGCGCGGATCAAATCCTGTTAAGACAATCCATAACGGCGATTACACACCTTCGGCACTGGAAGAGCCAGAGCTCACATCCCGATTTCTTGAATTAACCTTATCAGTCAGAGCACGTAGAGGGTTTAATAACAACTCCAAATCACATACGATTGGGCCAGACCCGGAAGTCAGCCGAACTTCCGACAGGGGAATGGCATCGTATATGATATCTGACCCTAATCACAGACAACAGCAAATGAGAGAAAAGACTCAAAACAAGCCAAATGTATTCATTTCATTATTTAAAGTGAGGATTACAAAACAGGATTACAGAAGGGGCAGGCAACGCCCTATACAAGTCCTACTTATACACACATACAGAGGAGCAGGAACCCTTATTTACCTCCACTGGAGGAAGAAACACCGGTTTCGGCACTAGGATCGACTTCGGCTTGGGGCGGTATCTCAGGCTTAGACTCGCTGGAGAGGACTATCGCACCTGACCCCGATGGTTCACCGACGCCTGGCTGGCTCGCGGTTAGCTCGTCCTGGCCCATGACAGGCACCAGCTCTTTGCCGACAGAGGCAGATGCAGAGGGCTCACCCTTCTCTTCGTCGAGCATCTTTAACACGTCAGCAGGGTATGTGATGTTAATCTCATCCCCCAGCCGCTGCGTGTAATATCCGACAGAGTAGTGGTCCCTCTCGACGCCCTTCTACTCGTCGAATTGGTCCGGCGTCACCACCTCTGGGTGACCCTCAAATTCTCGGTTTTCCCAGCCGAACCTGTAACTCTCGGCAGAAAGGACATCCACCTGCCTCTAGTACCTCTTTCAGCTTCTCGGCGTCCGCCAGCCTGTCTCTCAACGCTGCCAGCTTGAGCTCCGCCTGACGCTGCGACAAATCAGCCAAAAGGTTATTAATACCGGCTAGCTCTTCGCGGTGTGAACGGACCAGCTCAACATGGGATTTCAATAACTCATGATGCTCGAAGTGCAGGTAGCTAATTACCTCATTAGATCGATCGAGTCTGCGTTGCAGAGAATGAGCCTCCAGCTTTGCCTTCGCCTCAACCTTCTTGGCCTCCTTCGCATCATCGATGGCGCGGTCCCGGGCTACGTTGGCGAGCGCCATCTCAGCTACGGCATTCAGCCGCTCCTGCTCCTTCAGCTCGGCCTCAGCCCAGGCCAGACCTTCAAGCTAGGCCCGAGCACGGAGGTCAGGGACCTCAGCCTCTAGAGACTCAAGCCTCCCCTCTGCCTCGGCCAACTTGCTGGCCAGCTCTTCATGACCGGCCCTCTCAACGCTCAAAGCATGAGCCACCGCCGTGCTGACCCGGGGCTCCTCCAAGCTCCTGAACAGATCGAAGTCGGCCCTAAGTGCCTTCAGGGCGACCTCGCTCTGTTCTGCTGCCACAATCTTCGCGCACAGTTGCCTTGTCAGCTCCGCCACTTGCGAAGAGTAAAACGACTGGACAGCGGCTAACTGCAAAATGTAAAAGCGGAAACTCAGTAATCATCAAATATACCGCGGCTATGAAAACGACAGTCAGACGACCCACACCTGTGCGAGACTGCGGCCAGCGACAACACCCACGTTCTCAAGGGACAGCGGCTCCAGCTCGAGCTCAGAGGCCGAATCGCTTCCCCGGGTACCATCCGTGCCTGTGGAGCGCGTTTCCACCCTGCCAAGGGCGAGGGTTCCGCCTTCTGCCAACGGCACTTCAGCAGCATCTCCTGATACTCCTGAAGTGGAGGGGACGGGGGCAGCAGTGGAAGGCGACGCAGGACCGGGTGACGCATCACCAGTAGCAGCCGGAGCAGACTCCGCAACGGTTACCACTTCAACGACCCCGTCGACCACTTGCGGAGCAGACCCGTCAGCTCGTAATTTTTCGGTATTTTCTTGACCAGGGCATCCGGAATGTCCGCTGCGCACGGACGTCTTCCTACTCAAGACGGTCAGGGTAGCCCCGTCGTCGTCTTCGCTGCCCGAAGGGGAGGCAGCCTTGCCCTTTTTCGCCAATAGACCCTCTTCCCCTCCAGACGCATCGGCTTCGCGACCCCGCTTCAAGGGAACCGGCGGGGGAGAGGATAGGCGGGACTTGAGCCGGGGGGCCCCCCCACTCAAATCCACAATCTCTCCTCGAGAGCGTGTGGAACCAGACCCCGTGCTGGCCCCCGATCCGGGTCCAACGAGTGGAGAGTCCGAGGTAGCGGTCTCCCCAGGCCGACCCGAAAACAGCCCGCCACCATACTTGATTCGCACGGCAGACGTCTCCTGAACCTTGGGCCCACCCATCCCCGGAAGGGGCGCCGCGGAGGCGTCGTCCCCGGGCACGAACAGACCCTCCGACTCGTCGCCTGGGTCTGCTGTTCGGGTGACAAATCCACGACCCCCAGACTCGTCGTCGGAGGACACTACCAAACGCCGACTGGCAGGGACCTTGGGTCTGGCTCGGTGGGCAGCGCCCCCCCTCTGGCCGGAGATGGGTCTGCTGAAGGCCCAGCGCCCGAACCTGCAAACAAGAGCAAGCTACGCAGTTAGGAGGACGACCCAGACTCGAGGGGTAGAATCTCGCGACAAGGAAACGAATCTACCTTTAGCTCCCCTGGGGGCCGGTGCTTCGGTGGCACGGAGCCGCTCGCACTCCCCGGCCATGAACACCAGGACCTCCTCGAGTTCGAGCCTGGTCGGCACCACCAAGTCGTCAGACTTCGCCGCCTGGGTCGAGGCCATAACCTGACGCCCGACCATCGTGATGCGGTTCTGCTCGTCTCGGCGGAACCGATTCAGGGCAACGACATCGAGACGGCTCCGAAGGTGCTTGGTGATCACCCAATAGTCGAGAGGGAATGGGAGATACAGGACCACCCTCGGCATCAGATTCATCATCTGAGGGCTCAACACGGCCTGTATGTGGCGGCACTCCCCGGCCGACCCGAAGACGACGATCCCCTCCAGCTCTTGTAGCCGCCCCGCCGACAACTGCGGCTCGAACCTGCTCTCATCCGCTGTGCCTGCGCAAGACCAAAAGTCAGGAGACAGAGGAATGCTCAGACCCAAGGAAAGGGAAGCACTCGGAGACTTACTGTGAGAAAACGACGAGGGAATCGAGAATTGCTCCTCGTTCACTCAAGGAGAGCACCAAGCCCCTCCAACCGCGTACAGCCTGGAGTGGGAGTCTCACTGCTTGTCAATCTTCGGCAGACCCCAAAAGATGTGACGCCCCGGAAGCGGCTGGAGGTAGAACGTGGGGTAAGAGCTCTTCTTGGGGATGGTGGTCAGCTTGTAAGCGTAGAAAACCACCTCCAAGTCGATATGAGTGTTGAGGAGGATCGACAGGGCCGAAAGCCCCATCAGGATCATGATCCCATTAGCATTTAGCTGCATGGGATGGATCCCGGTCAGGCTAAAGAACTGATGAACGAGAGGAGGAAGAGGGAACCGCAGCCATTCTAGATGCTTCCTCCCCAACACGAAGGAACCCTCGGGGGCAGAGGAGCGGAGGTACCAATCAGCCGGCCCCTCAATCCTTTGCAGGGTAACCCCACCGGGGAAGCAGAGCTGCCTCCTCAACGAGGTAAGCTCAGAATCAACGATCGAGTGGAGCATCTGACTCTTATTTGAAGCCATCTCTTCGGACTAAGATCGGAGAATCGAGAGCTCAAAAGCGGAAGAAAGTTGGAAACCCTAAGTCCGAAACACTCGAAATTTCTAAGAGGAGAGAAAATGCGCACTTGAGAAATGTTGGTAAAGTGAAAAATGAGCCCAGGCCTCGCTTTTATGGAGGGGGAACTGAAAGGCCACTGAGGAAGAGAAACCGAGCGACGAGGCCCAAAGCATTCAAAATTCAAAATTTTGGAAAAAACTGAATGAAGGCCAGTACGTGCTAACATCGGTAACTTGCAAACGGTGGTGATAGTGGCCCACGCGTAGCCTCCGAATTGGCGAACCGAAGTAAGGATTTCCCCATTTAATGGCTGCAACCCATCAAATAGGGAAATGGAGGCAGTTGTGGGACCCGCTTTTAGAAAATGCGCGATGTAGATGTCCCAGTGGCGAGGAACGAAACGGAGAACAATTAAATGACACGTGGGCAGAAAAAACCACTTGGATACCACGAGTGTTTCATGTGACGATGTTTAGGCCCATACTGTCGAAGCGGGTCGAGGTAGAGCCCGTCCAGATCCGAGATGGGCCTGGCCCAACCAGACCCTTGTCCCAACAGTTTGGGGTCAGGAGCCTCAAGGGCAACGCATAGTTCCAGACCCAGACAAGGCATTTAATGCAATCCTGGGTAGGTGTGCGTATTAAATGCATTCCCCTAGGAGAACGGCACAATTGTAGTCGCCACTCCATGTCAGGACTCATATCGGAGCTGGCGACAGGGAGCAAACCGTACCAATCTTAGCCCGTTATTTCGGGAGCGAGCTACGGCGCGGGAAAAGAAACCTCGGAATTGGATCCCGACTCCAGAGGTATAAGTATCGCTCGCATCGTAAGAAACAAGTAAGTAATTTTCCACTTCCTGCCATCTCTCTTCGAACTGATATCTGACTTAAGCATCGGAGAGTCTTTGCAGGTTCTTCTCCCGGGCTCCTCTGATCCATCCAGATATCGGGAACAGTCAGAGATAGCAAAGACACGTAGACAGTTGGCGAAAACCGCTCTAACAATAAGTATCATTTTGGCTAATTAAAATTTATCATACATATTTTTTTATAGTAAAAAGTAAGAGAGAAAAATATTATTAATGATGCACGTCTTTTCATGCACATCATTATAGCTGTTGGATCACTGTTGGATCATTGATCCAACGGCTAGAAGAAAAAACCTATACATAAGTTAAAAAAAAAAAATACGTACCGGATTGGCAACCTTATATATATATATATATACACTATTTTACGCATTTGTTATATTTTACATCATTGGAAGCAATTTGTGTTGCTCTAAATGCTTATATTAAACATGATTTTGCTTTAAATGAGGGATTGGCTTTCGATGTTGACTTAAAGAATGAAAAATCTAATAAAGGTGATTTGTACACCTTACCTTACCATACAGATAGTTAGAAACCATATGCATTGAATAGTGTATTCTACTGTGAATCCAATGCATATTTACTCGATCCTCCTTCTAATTTGAATATAAATTCCATAACAGAGATTTGCTTGTGAACCCAAGGTGTGATAGAGCCTCCTTTCTTGTCTATAGATTTTGTGCAGTGCAAACTTAAATGGGTTTTTCTTCAATTATTAAGCCTCTAAATCAATCTTGAGTTTGAAGATGAGTTGCCATTCATAATAACGTAGAACAAGATTTGTGTTAATCATATTGTCTATTTAGGAAATTTTAGTTCTCCTAGCAACAAGGTGAGTTATCCATGTTGTTTTATTGCTATTTTGGCGGCAATGCTTAATGAAACGAAGGAGAATGTTGATAAAACTCGGTGGTCTAAAAGCTATCTTCAGTAGTATGAGTATTATTATTGAACACAGGGGCATGTTCCAATGGCGTTCTGAGCTGCACCCTGCCCAGATAAACACTGAGGTTCATCTAAAACGGTCCAATATGCCACATAGGACATCAGGAGGATTTTGGTATCACATTACATAAACAAGAGGATAAGGGGAACGAAAAATGCAATCCCCATGCAATAATAATAATACACTTTCCCAATTCCCAGCACAAGTGTGCAACTTGGACAAGCTGAATTTACCCGTTCAAAAAACCGGGATCAGCTCCAGTACTTCTACCACCAAAATAAAGCTACATATGAATCCCAATACCCCATGACATCACTGACTGTACATAAGAACCAATCCTCTTTTATCAATATTAGTCAATACCACCGAAAACAAAGCCGCCTTAGAAAAAGAAAGAAACCACACCTACTATAAACTATAAAGGCTGTATGTGATACAGTAGTAGTAGTAGTAAGTAAGGTACCAATTGACTAGTGTACCCCATTGCAAAGGCTATAAATACCATCCAGTGTCCCATTAGAAGCCTTAGTTGCACTTCCATTTTGGTATATTATGGCCGTTGAGCTATCAATGTTCCCTGCTGTCATTGGGATAATCCTTTTGTTCTCACTGCCTTGTAAGAGTAGGCTATCCAGCTGCCCGCATGCCGCTGCTATAAGCCCTGTTTCACATTCATTGTCAACAAAACGACATGGTTTCCTTATGCGTATGTGCATTCTATTCCCACACAAACTTAAAACGACAGCATCAAATTTGATAGGAAATATTGACCTGAGAATAATGCAGAAGGTTTTCCTGGTCTTGATTTAAACTCGGGGTGGAACTGAACACCAAGGTAGTATGGATGGTTCCTTAGCTCAACAATCTGTGCATCAAAATATTCCAACTCAGAATCAAAACAAACTTATTTTCAGCATATACAACATTACTTAATCTTTTGTGTGAAAGTTCAAACCTCCATTCGTCGACCTGTTAAATCTTTCCCTGTAAAAGAGAGACCAGCCTTTTCAAGACGTCCTACCATTTCTGGATTCACCTGCAATACAAAACAATTTAATCCTCTCGACCCCTGTATCAATTTTCTGAACCAAAAACGAAAAAAGCAAAACAAAAATGTGCATCACATACCTCATATCTGTGGCGGTGTCTCTCATCAACAGAGCTTCTATTTCCATATCTTAAGGAATGAAAATTGCAATTCATTAGCCATTAACTATGGACATCTAATTTGAACCTATCAAGGCATTATCGATTTGTGTGTAATTTGAATAAACTTACAGTTTAGCTGATTTGCAGTCCATGACTGTAAAATATGTTCTCCTTGATCCAAGACGCATGGTGCCTCCCATATGAGTTTTTGAGCCCTGCTTAAGGAGTGAAGAGATTAGATACATATGGCACTAGCAGAGTTCCAATTTCAATTGTAAAAGCTTAGATTGAACTCGAAACACATAAAATCTAGACCTCTGGCATAAAAATAACACAGGGATTCTTGGTGTTAGGATCAAATTCAGTGCTGTTAGCATCTTGTAGACCAAGGACAGACCGCGCAAACTCAACCACTGCAATCTGCATTCCTAGGCAAATTCCAAGGAAGGGAATTCGGTTTTCTCGCGCATACTTTGCTGCAAGAATTTTTCCTTGTACTCCTCTATCACCAAATCCTCCTGGAACAAGAACACCATCTGCGCCCTGAAGATATAGTTAGCTAGTCAGAATGGTGATAAAGGTGTTACAATATTTAATAATCATACGCAGCAAAACCAAGGCCAACGAAGGCAAAGAAAACACAAACCTTCAATAACTTCCATGCGGCCTTATAAGCATCAGGATTCTGCTATGATGAATATGATTTTGTCAAGTCACCGAAACAAAGAATATGATTAAAATGTAGACAATGGGAGAAGGAAAGTTTTATTAACCTCTTTAGCAGTTTCATCCTCTAGGTCAGCAGCTGGAACCCAGTCCACAAAAAGTTTCTTGCGTTGGGCAACGGATGCATGCAGAAGAGCCTACAGAGAGCATGATGGATTTAAATCCTATATAACATCATCCTTGTTCCTGCTCTCAAGCTATACTAATTTACAAACATGTCACGTTGAAAATACGTCCAAATATATACATATATATATATATAGATACCAAGAAGCGTTTTTCATATCCCCTAGTAAATAAACTGCTTAAGCAAAATTTGAAGTTTACAGTTAAAATATTTATATAGGTGCTATTCTTATGCACTGGACTAGTTCTTTAGAGTGCTCTGGATATAATTCACTCTGGGAAATCGCAAATAAGATGTTGAGAACTGAGAAGTGAGCAATTAGTACAAACACATAAGAATTGCACCGAAAAATGTCGTGAGCGGTTTGTTTTAACCATTGACATCAGAATATGTGATATTTGGCTGTAAGGATTATATAGAGTTGAGAATTTATTGGTGCACCTTCAGTACAGAAAGGTAGGAATCTGATAGGCCTGTATACTTCCCAACCATGGCAATACGAACCTGTTATAAAATCAAATGACATGAAATGATATTTCTGGCAAGAAACATATAGAAAACTTAAAATGCTATTTATAATATTTTGTGTTGTAGTTTAAAAAAAAAATTTGAAAATCGGTTTGTGTTTCTATTAGCTCTTTGTTTAGAATTATTTCCTATTTATAATTGATTCGAAAGATGAGACCTACCGGCTCATGCAGCACATCAGCAATTTCAGCCCTCGAAGTCCATTCCTCCAAATCCGGCTCCGTAGCAGTACTGCACGTTATCGAACATATTTTCGTGTGATGTACTATAAACCAAAAAGAGGATGTCATATGCTGAAAATTGAAGCTTCTCCGACAAACCTTTGAAGGTTGAGGACTTTGAAGATTGCTTCATGAGCCTTCTGATCCTAATTGAGAAGAAGAAGAAGAAGAAGAAGAAGAAGAAAAGAAACATGAGTCGCCACATACTAGTTGCAGTAACATGTATAGTAAATCTACACAAACTATTAAGACTGAAAAATACTAACCCTTAGGAGCAGAGGAATGTGCCAAATGTTGGGAACATCGTACAGAGTGATGATGTTATCTATCTGTAAAAACAGAGTTCAACTTATAAGTAAGCAGATTCATATGCTAAACTTGCACGGCTCCTTTTTATATCTTTCTGGTGACTTACTGGGACATGGCAAAACTGAGAAAGCTTCACCTTCACGTTCTCATCAAGTGCCTGTTGAGTAGGAAGCCTTAAGCCAACGTGACAAAAACACACACACACACACAAACACACACACACACAAACACACACACACACACACACACACACACACAGAGAGAGAGAGAGAGAGAGAGAGGAAAACCGTTGTGCTTCGACAAGCCAGGAGATGTGGTGTCAAACCTAGACATCTCAGTCCTCGTACGCTGTGCTGAGTTGGTTTTGTTTTCTGAAACAGAAAACATACAGTTACACCAATGACCAAACTGAGAGCTTGTTCTGGTGAGGTTCAATTGTGTCGTTATAATATGTGTGAACACATGAATTGAATTCCCAAGAAGATTACCTGTTCACCAACGACGTTCAAAACGGGCACAAGGCTGACATGAATCAAGCAAAAGTTGCCAGGTCCTAAAAAGAATTTAAGGCGGTTGTTATGTGCTAGAATGAGTTGCAACATATTTGTCTCATGTAAATTCTAAGTTTTTCATATGAATTCTTAATTCTTACCAACGCGGTATGAAAATTGGCCTAATGCCTCGATGAATGGCATTGACTCGATGTCTCCTGCATCAAGAAAAACCATTAGAAACCTCAAAAAAAGGAGACTGGAAGGAAGTTAGCAGTTGATGTACCTATAGTTCCACCCAATTCTATAACACAAACATCGGCTGAACCTGGCTTTCCATCAACTGGAATTTGTGCCGCTCGCTCAATCCAGTCTTGGATCGCATCTGTGATGTGAGGCACAACCTACATATATGTGTATATATCAAAACAGACAAATAAACTTAGAAAGAAAGAAAGGCTTGTCATTGTATGAAGAATAATAATGCATTTTGGAGTCAAAGAGAAGAGAAGAGAAGCAGTGACATGGTATTTTATTTGGAAATACCTGTACAGTTTTTCCCAGATAGTCTCCCTTTCTCTCCCTATCAATAACGGACTGCAACAAACACATGAAGGAAAAGAAAAATCAGTATGTATAATAAATATATGTAAGTGGGTATCTATCCGGAATTAATAGCTAGCACATCTAACTATATGATTATCATATAATTAAATGGAGATCATAAAAAGTGCAACTTAATTAAGCCACTTGCCTGGTAAATCTTTCCGGTAGTGATGTTATTATCACGGGTCAGCTTGATATCTAAGAATCGTTCGTAGTTTCCAAGGTCGAGGTCCACCTAACGAACATGGCGGAAAATCAAAAGTTCATGTCTCCTATAGTAATCTCTGAAGCAACTCGCTTCTTTGTCGCCATATAATTCATTTTTTCTTTCATTATTTTCTCAACTACTTTAACTAATTAATATGTTTTAAGTCCTAATATTGTTTATTAATTACTTGATGTTTTAAGAAAAGACAAATGAAAAAAAAAAAAAAAATAGTGAGATAGATAGATGGTGATGGAAAATCAGATTATAAGTTTAAAGAAAGAAAGAATTCCTCATGGAAAAAGCAAAAGGGAAAGTCAAAGCTCCCAAGATCAGACAGATTATGAAGAAAATTAAACAAAAACCTTTAACCTTTTTGGGTTTTCCTTCCCAGAAAAAAAAAAAAAGGAGTTAAGAAAGAAAGATACAAAACAAGTTTGTCTAATGTCTAGTACTTACCTCACCACCATCATCTAATACAAATACCTCTCCATGCTCGAAAGGGGACATGGTTCCAGCATCGGTGTTTAAGTAAGGATCTGAAATATCAAAATGCCTTTATAAGAAATGAAACATTGAAAAAGTGAGCTACGACTAGGAATGAATGTGATATGCAAAATTAGCTGAAATAGTATAGTATTTGAAAACAGAAAAAAAAAAATGAATATATATCTATATATAGATGTATATTAACAAATTGATCGTTGTTGCTTTATTTATTTGATTCTGTTTTTACAAGAAGAGAGACGTCAGAAGTTGTGTACGAGACGGCTAAGAAGAAGAAGAAGAAGAAGAAGAAGAGACCAATTTTGATGGAAGTAACACGAAGTCCACAGGCCTTGAGAAGAAGGCCAATGCTGCTTGCAGTTACACCTTTGCCGAGACCACTTACTACTCCACCCGTAACCAACACATACTTCATTTTTATCTTTTTCTTTTTTTTTTTTCTTTCTGAAAAAAACGAAAACAAATCAATAAGCCATGATCAGCATCACATATATCCATTAATTGCAAAAAAACCATAAAGAGAAGACAAGACAAGACAAGACAGACAAACAATTTTACAATAATATTCATATATACATATACTAGTTAAACACAAGAGAGAATAATTATTAGTAGTATAGAAGAGAAGAAAAACAACGTTTTCTTTTCTGAGAGTGAGGCAGACTGACTGGTAGGCTTTGCTTCGAAGCTCGCTCAGAGAAAGAGATGCAAAGACAAAAGATGATACAGGACGAACCAATTAGACAAAACAAACAGAGGAGCTAGAAAACTCAAATATCAAACAAGGAAAAGGAGAAAATAAAGGCTAAATGCTTTCAGCTATGACTATCTATGAGATTTCCAAAGGCATTGGCGGCTTTTTATATGCCAAAAAACCAACCATATACCAAACACTCTCCAATTAATTAATTCTTCAATTTTATTTCTAATATTTTTTTATTTATATACTATATTAAAACCAAAAAGAAACATTTCTTTTTTTTTTTTACTTTTTTTTTATTTTGGTCTAAAATCTAAAATATAACGTATGTAACCATGTATGTATAACTATTTAAAATAACAACACGGATGGGATGAGAATGTGAGATGAGAATGGCCCCTCCAGTGGAAGTACGGCTCCTCTTTTTGTTTTCTCTACACTAGTATCTCTAGACGTTGTACACACACCACCTTGTTCCTCTGTGACTTCCACTTCTTGCCGCCCAACCCTCCACCAATTAAAACCCTTTTCACTCCTTTTTTTTTAAAGAAAAAAAAAACATTGAGACTCCTTTAGTCCTTTGATAGTTCACTTGCACTAAAATCTCTTTACATTAATAATGACCAATCTTTTCTTATATTACCAAAAATCTTAAGATGATAGGGTAAGCTTATAATATTATTTCAATTCATTTTCCAGTACCAATACTATTACTACAATTTCAAAATTAGGCGACAATATATTCGAGTACGATTATGTTAATTAGTTTAATTACTCAAATTTATTTAATATTTATTTTGTCTTAACACGGTTAAAACAGAGAGCATCTTATCCCTTTAATTTTATGGAATTTCAGCAATATGTAATTGGCATAATTAATTAAGAGTTAATATATCAAAAACGATCACAACTACAAATTACAGTACACATTTAAACTTTAACTTAATGAACAATAAATAGTTCGGTTGTTTTATTTCAAATTTGTTTCATGAGTAACATGCTAACAGTCTTTTTTCACATTTATGTTAATTTCTCAACAATATCCATTTAGAATGCATGCTGTAAAACAATATTATCTCAATCAAATATATAATATATTTTAAAATTATATCACTTTTCACTTATATTACATCGTACCTTCCCTCTAATATATAATCTACCACAGATTATCCCATACTAATTAATCACATCACAATCCCTTATCCGAAAAAAAAAAAAAAAAAAAAGAAAAAGAAAACGAAAGAAAGAAAAAAACAAAGTAGTCTTACTTTACGTCCCAGCTTATATTCCTGATCTATTTTGTAATGAAGCATATACCTGGTGGCTTAATTCTTTATTTGTTCCTTTAATTTGTCTTTGGAATTTAATGTAACATTCTTGTTAGCAAACAAACCGAAAAAGAATGAAAAGGTTGTTGCTTTACGGACTATGAACATATATATTTTTATATGTATTGGATTGATGATGTGTGTAAGTAAAATTGGTTTTGATTTTTCTAATTACACAACATGAGCTCGCTATAGCTCTATATCTGTTAAGTGATTATTACTACTATTATTGAAAAATTGGCAGGAAGGATCGAAGAATCGGAAGACATTGACAAACACAATAGTAGTTAATAGTTGACGTGTGGTATGATGAGAGATATGATAAATTAACTTTACTTTGCTAGTGTGGAAGGAAAGGATATTCCAAATATACAAACTCAAAAAGTGTTACATATCACATGAATGGTTTGCCACTCCACTTTCCGAAAGTAACACACTATAATCTATATAAGTATAACTTATAGATTAAAGTGGGCCCCCCCCAAAAAAAAAAGACGTGTGGGGAAATGTAGCAGCTGATGGACAGAATTAAAGAATTTCTTTTGCTTTTTCTTTTTCTAATCTAATTTATTATTTTCTCTTTTTAATAGATCTTGGCGGGAAAAAGTGGGATCTAATATTATTCGAAGGAATAACTAAGTCTAACCAACAACAAAAGGAAAAAGGAAAAAGGAAAGCCAAGAGAGCAAGGAGAATCCTTGTATCTCAAGAAAACCACCTAACGACCAAACAGTCTCGAACAAATAAACAATCAATTCACTCCTGTCCACTTAATATATTAGTGTCAATATGTAGTATATATGCATATACTTCCTTTTTACGTATGTATATATATAACATGCATATCATTTACTATATACACGTATACAACACGTAACATTATTATCCGTTATCTATGTTCACAACATAAATTAAACAAGAGATTATTTTGATTATTAGATTACAACATACGTAACAAATTATTAACGCGTTTCCATACACTTGAATAGTCACTGATACATTTTTTAATTTTGAACTAAACATTTCAAATTAAGATGCCAAAATATCTAGTTTAACTGGTAAATGTGTGTGGATATATATATGTAACATCATAAACATATACTTATTAGAGTTCTCTCAAAAAAAAAAAAAAGGAAAAAGGAAAAAAAGAAAAGAAAAGAAACATATATATAGAAGGGTTAAGTTGGATATTATGGTCTGTTTATAACCAAACATACATGAAATCAAAGTACGTAGCTAGGTGGGGATCATGTAATACTCGAGAATACTATTATCTATTAATATATCTCATCATCAAAAGTCAAAAGTAAGACTGTTTGGATAACGGAAAACTTCCGTCCAAATGAATCTTCGATTCTGTTCGATTTCACTATATTAATTATATAATGAATCACAAGATTTTGCTTGTTTCACCCCAGTGATCAGGTGAGAATTAAAATGATCAAGCCAGCTGTTCCAAAATTACGTACAAACCGAATATAGCCCAGCTAGCTATTAAATTAAGTCGACATCAATGTATCGAATTATATCCACGCATAAAGATAAAACACAACTAAAAGCCAAATCCATCAAATTTTATCTTTATGCTATGGATAAGCCATCCCTTTTACAATATTAAGTGTAATATCCATGACCTCGCATTATTATTAATGTTTATTATTTGAGACAAACTCACTCAGAGTTTGATTAACAAGTTATCACTAAAGTACTAAACTAGCTTAATTAATTAAATGTAAGGAAAGTGCTATATATACCTTCGTATTTTATAATATTGACCGATTTGAACGACGAATCGTTACCCGATGTTATATATGTGGCATCTAAACAAAGCACCCACACTTATAAGTACGTCTATCTCTATTAATTTGTGGTGGGAGTTGAAGACATGTATATAACTAGCTGAATACATATCTATATATATTAGCCACAGTCAATAAGTTTTAATATATATATATACACACACATATATGTATATAATTATCTTGTCGAGATCGATAATTTCTATATGTATAGGCCACGGGTTGCTACAGAGTTTCAAATTAATGTCATTGTCGATATGTTGATCAATTAACTATAACTAATAACTGAGAATAACAATCTAGTTTGTTGTGTTATATATATATATATATATATATATATATATATATATATATATATATATATATATATATATATATATATAAAGTATACACATGTATATATGACTTTTGGATGAATAGTGCCGTTTGGGGACCATTCCCCTTATATGATTTGACAAATATTAAACACTACGTTTATCCAATATGACATTAACTTAAAAATAGAGGATTATATTTTGCATTTTTATATAATTAATTAAGCTTTAAAATCCTCTATATAGGAGTAGTACTAGTACGGAAGTATACCATATGATGAAAATATTATGCATAATATTTGGGTCCCAACTATTATAACAAATTTGTAATATCAACACAATTTAGTAGAATAGTTAGAATTCCTATAGCATTATCTAAATATTATATATAATAATATTCAGGAATAATATTAGGTATTATTTGTATCAAATTTTTAATAATAATAAATGTGATATAAAAGTTAGCATCATTAATTCAGTTGGTGAATATAATATGGTAAATTTTAACACACCAATAATATAATGACAGCTCATATGCCTTTTGTATAAATTAATTTTTGGATGTCCAGTATCATTCCTTGATAACTCTATAGAAATAGAGTTATTTATGTTCTTTTTCTTATTAATTTTGTGCATTTTTTAGTATTTTTAGTGTAGTTTTTAAAGTAATTTAAGTTATTTTATTTTTAAGTATTTAGATTTAGTTTACTTAAATTTTATTTTATTTTATTTAATTTTAGGTGTTTAATTTAATTTCTTCTAGGATAATTTAGTTTGATTTAATTAAATTCAGAATTTATTTAATTTCGATTATGATTTGTTTTATTTATTTATCTTATTTTATTTTGATTCAGATTTAAATAAAAGAAAAGAAAAAATCAGAAAAATAAAAGCCAAACACTCGCAAGTGGGAGTGAAAAGCTAGGCACGATCATAGCCGTCAGATCGAGAATCCAGGCCATCAGATGGATGCGCTACTACGCGAGCCGGTTTAGGCGAGTAGAAGCAGGAGAACATACGGGCCCTGCGTCCTCAGTAGCTGCCAAGCTGTATTGGATTGTATGTAATGTGTCTCTTATACAACCGGTCCTCCATCCGTTTAAACATCACCACATTAGCTGTCAAAGTTAACATATTCTTTCGTCCAATCAAACGCGATTTTAGTGCCAGGCTCACAAATTTTAGCCACACCTGATAAATTCCCACGAGTTGGAAACGTGAATAAAAAGAAAAAAGAGAAAATTGTGGGAGATTGACACATTATATAACTAATCAAATTGCTTCTTTGGAAACATAGAGATTTGTTCAATACTCCAAACTCAGTTATAAATAGCCAGAACGTGAGAAAAAAAATAGGCACCAATTTTGAGGGAGAAAATTCCACTTTTTCTAAAGAAAGAGTATGAGATGAGTTCAAGATTAGGCTAGTTTTTAGAGAGACTAGGGAGATAATCTTAGTTGTGTAGTTTTTCTATTTTCCAACTTTGATTCCTGAGAGTGCTTCAACGCTTATATATTTGGTTTCTTAAATTCTTCAGTTTTTTTAGTTTCAATTCTATATATTATTTTCTAGTTTCTCATATAAATTCAGTCATACTTTTTTTTTTGATGATTTAAACTAGATTATAATTACATTTGTTTTTTGAGTTGGATCTTTTACTATAGTATTATCTCTGTGATATATTGTCGGTCTTAGATAACTAATAAGATAGATTATTTTGAGTTTAATAATTAGTAGAAATTTTCATATTAAATACTTTTAGTTAATATTTGTTCTTCAATATTATATTTTCTGATTATGTGTTTGGGATGTGAAACATATAATTGAGTAATAAATAGGAATCAAAAACAAATAATTAAATGAATCTTGAAGCTTTGTTTTTCTCATATTAGTATTTTCATTTATATTTCTGTGATTATTTTAATTTATTGCTTAGCTAATTTTTATTTTTAATTTTTTTTTAATTTTTCGTTACTTTTTTACTGTTGATTTACTTCTCTGTGGGATCGACACCTTAATCTATATTACGATAGCCGCTAGTATATTTTGAGTGTAGACATTCATGTAATTGCCACATGTACAAATGAAAGTCACCCTATTTTCACTATTTTGTAATTAATTAATTATATTTATTATCGATAAAAGAAAGCATTTACTGGAAAAATGAATTCCCTATTTTGTAAGCCAAAAGCCTAATTGAGATGACGAGGGAATAATTATAAGACCACAAGGCCGACATCCATTCCTACCTCTTTTTTTTTTCTTTTCATTTAAAGTATAATAATATTTCTCCTTTGAAACTTGATCATATTTTGTAAGCAGTGTATTTTAGGTTTTTAATCATGTATTGATCCTGAAAAAATATTTAACCATGTATTGATCTGTGAAAGAATATTTGATTATGTGTCGTGCGTAGCAAGTTGAAGTAGCTCATGGGCCAGTTTGATATTATTGTACTGTGATGCAGCTATGCTGTAATTCTGCTGTAACAGTGCTGTGAACAAGAATCAGCTGTGACAAAAAAGACTGAGGTGTTTGGTAAATTTAATCTACAAAACTATTGTGCTGTTTAAAAGCAGCATATAAGTATTTGATAAATTATAAATTATGTGTGCTGTAAAGTGATATTTTAAACAATTTATATTATGAAAGCAGAATCAGCTTTTAAAAGTAATCCTTATCCTGCTTCTCAAATTCTGCTTAAATTGGCAATTATGCAGCAACTTTTAGAATTAAAGCAGAAGTTTGCCAAACGTCCACACTCCCTATTGTTTTGCTAACTGCTTTTAAAAGCAGTAGCCATAATCAATCCCAAATGGGCCCTATATATAATCATATTGGGATAATGGCGACAAAATAGTTTGATTTTTGACTTTTCTGTAAAATAAAAATAAAAATAGAAATAACTCAACTATGATTTTTCACTTCTGTAAAATAGTACCTAATATTTCAGATTTATGCAAATTTGTACTTTGTGGTGGCCAATTTTGTTATTTTTACTTTAAGAAGACAATGCTAACCTTCATTAACTTAATATAATAGTATTAAAACTAATATAATTTTTGAAAATATTTTATAATTAGTTTTTTAACTTTTAACTTTAAAAAAAAAACAAATCAGAAAAAATATTTATAATACATTTTTTATAAAATATTTAGGTTTAAATGTTTTAATTTACTTACAAAAAGGAATATTTCCGTCTTTTACTTCTGTCAAGATATAAATTTGTAGAAATATAAAATATCAAGATATTATTTTACAAAATTGAAAAATCAGGATTTTTTTTACAAAAAATAAAAAATAAAAAATCAGCTATTTACTTGCCTAATCTCTATTCTATTTAGCATGCAGTTAGTAATATATACTGCGAGATATTTGTATATCATTAGTAAAAATTCTCTCTCTCTCCCCCCCAAAATCTTAGCCTTCATTCTCATTCTCTCTCGAAAGCCCCATATCGTCGCTCTCATAATAAGCCGAGAATGGAGTATTTTGATCTCCCTCTTCGGTCTCTCCTCCCTGATCTCTTTCGAGGATGAGAGATTTTTTCTTTTTTCTTTTGATTTTCTAATAAGTTCATATTTAAATATAGTTGTAGTACTATGTTTATATGGATTTTTGTACTACCTGATCTTTAATTTGTGTGGGTTTTAAATTTCATCTATTAGATCTTAAATTTGAGAATTTTTTCTTTGATTTAGATATGTAATACAGATGAGTTAGTCTTATTTTCAGTACACGTGGATCTCATTTACTGTTGGTTACATAGTCTACCCGCCAAGAATGTAGTCTAGTAAAAGGTGAATGCAATTATTTGCTTATGATCCTTGTTATCTTCTTTTTTTGGAGAATTATAATAGTCCATAATTTTTATTGATATTTGTGATTTACTTTTTTTCTCGTTTTTTGAGGATTTTGAAATTGTAATCATATGTATTTGTATTGCAAATTTTTATTAATATTATTTCCATGAGGCCCGTTTTATAAAAAGGAAAAAAAAAAAAAGAATTATGTACTGCAATATAATTAAGTGTCTAAGAAATTACCTTTAAAAAAAATCCGAAATAATTAATATTTTAAATTTGAAAGAAAAGGAAATCTAATTAAATTCATGTAAACTGTCGACGAGAAACTCTGAAACTGCACACCTCAGATAGGCATGTCTCCACGTATTTATAGTTTAATTAAGCAATTGACAATTTTTTTTTTTTTGACAAATGACATTTCGAGTCATAACTCCCATTAACCTCTTGACACGTCATTCCTGCATGTCACCACGTATTTAAGCTTTATCATTACTAGTTAAGTGATGCAGACTTTCGTGAAACCTGGAAGGGCGACAAATTATAAGCGCCTCCTTCATGCTCAAACTTTTCTCTTCAGTTTCTTTTTTTTTTTTTTTTTTTTGGGTGAAGGAATTAATGCTCGGCATTTTTATTAAGCATTTTAATTAACTTCTTTTTATTTCTTTTCTTTTTTTTTTTTTTTGGGAAAAGATAACGTTTTGTATTTTAAAATAGTAAAAATAGAACTTTTGCTCAAATACCTAAAATAAATGAATTTAAATTCATAACTTAGGCTTTTATAGCAAATAGTAAACTTAAAGTGGTAGGTGGGGAAAAAAAGGTTTATATATAGGTGGGAGGTTAAATATTCTAAAATATTAAATGGGTGAGTAGATTTGATCAAGTCAAGTAGTCAATGAAGGCACCGCGTTCTACGTGCTGAAACAGGAATAGAATACTATGGCTTTCCTAAGCTAAGCTAGCTACTCCCAATGTCGGTGTATCACTACATATACAATAAATATTTACTTTAATTCTTAAGTGTATATATATATATATTTTTTTTTTAAAAAAGAAAAGAAAGAAAAGCCATACAATAAACAGTTTCTAAAGTATTCAATTTTTGTTCTTTCCTTCCGAAAAGGCAATTCACTTTTATTTACTTTTTAGTTTTTATTTCTTCTCTCTTTTGGTGATCTATGAAAAGGTATTCTATTAATTTTCCTTAACTAAACTTGTCACTTTAATTGGCTACCAATATATATGTCTTAGCCCAAATATATGTACTAGCTATTTGGCTAATGACGTTTACAAGAAGTCATACACATACAAGGAAAATATATAATAAGACATATGAATTTTGAATTTTAGATAACGGGGTCGTCCTTGTGGTGCCACCAATAGATAACGACAATTTCATTAGTCAGAGAAAGAGGTGATTCTTAATTAATTAAATCAAAAACTATATTATTAGCTTAACGAATACGATGCAACAACGTGGCAATTGATGGTTGTACTAGCAAATTAAGCAATTGTCTCTAGTTTTTTCTTTTTTCTTTTTACAAGAATTCAAAACTTTAAACCTTAGTCTTAAAAGTGTGTTTATAAATACCAATCTAGCTCACAAAAGAGTAATTCAAAAAGGATTTTAAAAATTTGGAAAATGCCGTCAGTTTCTGTTTATATATATTTTTTATTTTTGGGTTGAGAAAAAAAAAATTTTAAATTGGTCGTTTCTCCAATCGGCCGCTGATGACGGTGGATACAGATAGGGAGAAGGAGGTCAATTCAACTTTAACCTTTGAAATTTGATAAAATATTTGATTATTTTCTTCTAAAGAAATAAAAAAAGAATGTGATAGAAAGTAATAGGGCGAAGTCACGGTTATTGTCGGTTATGGCAGTTTGCCACGTTAGGGACACGTGCTACCTGATCTGGTTTCCGTTAGGTGAGCCCCACCACCAGGTCTGACAGTTGACCGTTCCTTCGTACGGCGGCTTGACCCTACCTATTCTAACTCCTGCCGACAAAATCCCCTTTCTTTACATTTTATCCTTTTAATTATTATTATTATCTTCCCCACTCACGACTCAACACCTTAGTCTTACTTATACTCTCGAGCACCACACTTCACTTACACGTGTCATACTTATATTATTTCATTTTAATTTAGACTATATTGAGCATATGATTGTAATTTAGTCGTGATAAAAACACTATTTATATGTCAAATATCTAGTTTTCAGCGGTAGAATACTAATATGGCATAACATCGGACTTTTATGTCAGGTAAATTAAGTGGAATAGAATAAAAATGATAATAAGATTGAAATAAAATGAAATTGGAATAACAATAAAAATAATATTTTATTATTCAATTAAATCAATGTAATAGAATGAAATAAATATGGCATTTACAAGAATATCTTTATTTTTGAGTGTCCATATGGAGTGAAAACATGAAGTTAAGTTTTAAATAATTTAGCTAAAGATTCGAATCCTTATTTATTAGTTTTTAGGAAAAAAATTATAATTTTATTATTTAGTAGATGATAATTCTTTCTTTAAATTCCAAAACAATCAATGGAATGGACTTTGCACTGAAACTAGCATTCCATTCCAAAGGGCAAAGCTCATTTCTTTTCTTTTTTTTTTTTTTTGCTTGAACATTCCAAAGCTCATTCTACCGAACTAAACATGACCTCGTGTTTGGTTCAGTGAAATAAAATAAGAATGGTAATGAAAATTGTAACCAAACATGACCTCGTGTTTAGTTCAGTGAAATGGAATAGAAACGGTAATGAAAATTGTAATGAAGTGGAATCATAATGGGAATAGAAATGATATTACATTTTTTAATTGAATTAATGTAATAGAATAGAATAAATATTATATTAATTAAAATACCCTTACTTTTAGATATCATAGTATGGCAAAAAAAGACAATGGAGTTTTAAAATAATTGACTAAGTTATGGAATCATTATTCTTTATTTTTTTGGAAGGACTAAAAATTTCACCAAATGATGGAATTAAGGGCCCGTTTGGTTGCAGTGGTGGAATAGTAATGGTAATGGTAATGGTAATCAGAATGGAATGGAAAAAGAATGGTAATGTAATTCTGCTGTTTGGTTGGAGAGATGGAATCAGTAGCTGAATGTGTATTCTTATGTTTGGTTGACGGTGGAAAGGAATGGAATTAGTTGTATTATGATAAAAATACCCTCAAGCCTAAAATGAATATTTTAAGCATTTTAAAATTACATTTAATAATAAATTAATTGATTAATGCCATATTTTTAATAAAAAAATACATTTAACAAGTTAAAAATATTTAAAAAATAAAAATAAAAATAAAACTCATTTTTTTTTTTCACAAAATATGTATTGTTAATAATTTTTTCTTTTTCATTAATATTATATTTTTATGCGAAAACAAAATCAATACTAAAAGAGCCCAATTAACCTTCCATTAGGATAGAAAAGTCACATACATCAAG
>JXTC01000172.1:64102-116866 GCA_002914845.1 Trema orientale
TTCACTATCCCATCCAAAGCCACTACAATATGGTCCAGTTAACATTTCATGAACCACTTGAAAATGAGTTTTCAAAGTTTTCATTCTTGACTCAATATGTGGTTTGGCTTGTAGATCACATCTAGGCATCCTATCACGCAATTTATTCTCAAGTTCTTTCAAGTGGCCTGGCTTGAAATTTCCCTCTGCTTTAAATTTCCCCTCATTGTGTAGCTCAATAAGTGCATCAATCAAATGTTTGTCTTCTTCCTCTGTCCAAAATCTTTTATTTTGACCAGGACCTTTTGCTTTTGAAGTGTCCATCCTATCATAAAAAAGCATAATACCCATATAATAATTTTTCTTACATGATAGTATTTATTATATAAATAAAGATCACTAATGTGCAGCTTTCAATATTCAATCATAGATTTATGGGTATAGCTGAACAGATGGGAAGGACTCTTCACACCTGCATTAGACAACACTCCTAACTTTATAGACTTCTTGTTCCTCTCCAAAATCACACTTTCCATTTTCTAACCGGAAAATAAAACAAATAATGCAACTGGGTTCCATGAACACATTCAAAACATAACAACATAAGCCTAATGTCACCTTCTAAGTGGCATCGGTAAATTCCGAAAAGGGCTAAATCCCCAACTACAACTTAAAATATCTACACGTATAAAAACTCAAATCACAACTACCCATTACTCAAAAACCAAAACAAACCGGAACCAAACTCGTAATCCTTATCAAAACCCCAAAATCAAACCCCTAAAGTTGAAACCACAGCTCCACCAACTCCAAACGCAACCATAGTTTTCAATTTGGCCATGTTATCAAATGAAAATGCTAGCTCAAAACACAACGAAACAAAAAAACAAAAGACTCGGAAAAAAAACAAGCCTTTACCAATCAGTCACCGTCGCCGATGACCCCCTTTGCGCCGAGTTCAGTTGAGCCACAAATTACACCTCAAACGCGAATCAAGTCGAGCTTAAAAGCTCGATTTTGAGCTGAAGAAGACGAATTGGGGAAATTTGGGGTGAGATTGATCGGACATGAAGAGCGTAATCGAGCAAATGGGGATCGAAATTTTTCCGAGAAAATTATTGGGATTGAGGGTTTTCTTGAATCGGGAAGGTTGCAGAGATTGAGGCTATGGAGGAAGATTTTTGGGAGCGAAAATTTGGACCGGCTAGATGGAGGCGCTGATGTTGGCTTGTGTATATGTTTGCTTGGGTGAAAGTTAGCATATGAGGTTAATTAGGGCAACAAAAAAAGCTGACGGAACGGAAAAGCTATTCCACCCAATCTTTGGTGGAATTGCTTTTCCATTAAAGTGGGTGAATAGTCTTTCCGTTGGAAAGGCTTTTCTGATTTGGGCTTTTCAACCAAACGGTGGAATTGGGCTCTTTTGGAATCTTTTCCATTCTTTTCCTTTCCATTACCCCCAACCAAACGGGCCCTAAGATTGCAATGAATTTTGATTCCATATTTTAAAACCCAACCACACAATGGAATTGACCTTAAAATGGAATGACCATTCAATTCCAAAGTCCATTCCAACCAACCAAACATGTCAAATCTTATATTTGATAGAGAGAAAAGGGGAGCGAAAAGAAAAGATAAGCAAGGGAAGTGGAAAAACTAAAAAAGAGAAATGTTCATCTTTAGTAGGATCAAAAAAAATGAAAGAAGAGAAAAGTGAATGGAAAATTTCTGAGTAGGTTCCACCAAATACTCTTCCCGCAAAATAGAGAAAATAAAAAAGCAAAAAAACTTGTTTAGTTAATAATGGAATTCAATTTACTGAACTATTCTTGTATATTAACTTTCAAAATAATAATATAGAGTAAAATAATTATTAAATAATAAGTTAGGTTTTTTTTATTCTGTTCTTACTAAATAATTATAGAGGAAAGAGTGATATTTTTTTTTCTATTTTCCGCATTTTTTTCGCTCACTATATTATATTCCAAACCTCCCATTTTCTTTCCACTCTGCAACATATACAGCCTAAACTCTTTTCTACAATTTTAAAAGAGCATCCAATGAGGTCCAAAACAAAATATAGAAAGAAAATTAGCATTTGTGACCAAACAGTATAAATTAAGTAGACGTTACATGTGTCGAGTAATTAAAAGCATGTGCATGCAGAAGAGGTCACCTAAAGCAAGAAGGTAAAATATATGGGTTCTCTAGGGTTTCAAGTTTCAAGCCAAGAGCGTAGAAAGCGCCATACAATTGATTGTGCGATTGGTCAAATTCGTCACATGACCGGCTCTCATGACTCACGACTTTTGCCCATTTGCTTTTTCCTTTTTCTTCCATTTTGTCAATTCATTGCATCTCCCCAGTAGTGATATACCACTACATATATATATAGCTATATAACTATTAGTAGCTTTCTTTAAGCAATTTAGACAATTAAATATATTGAATTAATGAAACAAATAAAAATAGCCAAGGCAGTAGACAACCCCCATAATTTTGGGAGATTTGGCCAATTAACCCCCAAAATCCCTGCATCTGGATGTGCCAATTATCTAAAACTTTATCCAATAAATATACATACACATGATCACATGACCATGATTTAAGGGCTGTCCTTTAATTTGTGAAGCAATCAACGATCTAATAGTGCTTATAATTACCTTAGATGGCTCTCTTCCTGATCTAATTTGCCGGCCATACAGTTTTTGCCCTACATTAGAAACAATTTTCATTATCTCCTCCCTACATTGGGAATGCAAATTCACATCGTTTTTTTTTTTTTTTTTTTTTTTTTCTTCTTTCAAGAGATGGATTATATTTTATTGTATATTTTGTTCACATCTCTTTTCTCTTTTTTTCATTATTTTTCATCTCTCTCTCTTAGTTTTTTTCTATCATCCTTCCTAAACATTGAAACAAGAGCAACTCTATTCTTTGTCTTTCTTCCTTTACTTCTCTTTCATGAGTTTAACTACTCCCCCACACTTATCTTTTGAACCCAACTCATTTTTTTTTTCTTTGAAGCTCCTCCTAATGTCGCTTATACTACTCAACACATAGAACCAAGGTAAGGATAAAAATGTTTAAACTAAGTGAAAATAAATATAGATAACTAAATAAAAATGTATACATAAAGGCCCAATTTCACTAGCTAGGAGGATNTTTCAAGAATGTTAATATAAATTTATTTAGACCAGATGAAGTGGGTTGACTCAAGTGGTAAGAGCACTCACTACCTAAGATCTCGGTCCTAGGTTCGAGTCACACCGGAGTTATCGTGAAAGCCTATTATCGCTAATGGGATGAGGTGGGAATTGAGTAGTAGTAGGTATTTTTCTTTAATTTGTAATAAGTGGTGGTCATTAGTTAAGTTCCATTTTTAAAAAAAAAAAAAAAATTAATTTGGACCCGCTCTCTAGTCATTTATTAATTTAAGTTTAATTTTAGGAAATTAATAATTATTTTTTAATCACTAAATAATATTTGATTATTATCAGTACTCATTTAGTCTGCTTGATAATTAATCAAACCAAATCGTCAATAGTCTGCTAAATAAATTATCAAATCCAACCTCTAATGTTCAGGTGAAAGTTTGAATTCCCCACTTCACACCAAAACAATAATAAAAGTGAACCAGTAAGGAGCCAAAAATAAGAATATATATGGAAAATAGCAAGCAGAACCTAGCAATAGCTAGCCGGTTAATTTGGAATTCAGACAATTTTATGAATATATATATATATGGGTGATGTTTCAATGGGTATTTTTGTTTTTGCTCCATGGATGGGTAAGTTTGACTAATTTGGAAATAAACCTATAATAACAAGTCATCTCATTTAATATATTAATTTTTAATTCTTTTTTATTTATTTTCTGTTTGAAAATTTAATTTAAAGTTTAATTTTTTAATTATCTTTAATTTAAAATTATATGTACTATTGTATCTTTAATATTTCATAAAATTTCTTTTTTACTGTACAAAAGGTAAAATTCAAGGTAGCATAATTTTCATATTATGAATAAGTTATTTTCTTAAATAATAAAAAATGAATAAAGCAACTACATTGAAAGAAAATTTGTTTTTTAAACAAAAATATGCGTGAAACAGATTAAAATTTGTATATCTTTTATTGTTTTTTTTTTCCAACGAATAAGATAGTTGAAAATAATTTGGGATTATTAAATTTTTTTACTAGTTTCATTTTCTTATTAAAAAAAAGAAAATAAAAAAAAATTGACCAACTCATCAGGTTACCCATCTTTTTTATTTTAAATAACTTTCTATATTTATATATGTATTAATTATAATATTTTTTTTAGTAAATCCACTAATATTATTTTAGCCATTAGATTAAAATCCAATGGCCCAAATTAGAGTACCCATCCATGGAGTAAAAACAAAAATCTCCATTAAAACATCATATCTAATTATATAAAAGAGTAATGAAATTGAAGTTCAATGTCCATAAGTCTGACTACGAAACACGTGTTGTGAATATAAGGCAAATAACAATTAAAGAAATTTGCCGATATATGCATATGTGCATATGCTAGCTATAGCTAGTACTACAGCTTTGCTATAATAATATTGCCCTTAATTCTAATATTTTGTTTTCCATGCGCAGCAGTTGGTGGACCGTTGGTCAACATATATAAATTAGAACTTTTCAGTCTGTTAGGAAAGAGTGACATGAAACAAGAGAGCGTGAACATTAATATTTTAACTAGCTAGTATATATATATATATGTGTGTAATGAAACTTGAATTGGACTGATCTCTGAATACTCTAATTATAAGAAAAGATACGAAAATAAAAGTGCAAATCAAGCAAGAAACCTAGTTGTGCGATAATTAATAATTAAGTTGATCACGATGGGTTTTCTTTTCTTAAAAATGTGATCCGCCCTTTCCAACATCTAAACAGGTATACTGATCAACTAAATATGACTGGAATATACTGCACCTGGAGCTCTCTCCTTATTATAATTGGATTTACAAAAAGCTTATTTAGAAGATTTTAAAAGATCAACGTTTGTGTATACTCATACTGTACATATTTTTATAATGATATACGTAACATCATTACTATATTCCTATATATAGTCATATTTTATACGTGGCTGATAATTTGTTGTGGATAATATTCAGGTAGAATAAATATCCGACGACGATCGACATGATATATATCATTTTGTCTTAGTAAGTAGTGTTTGTTACTGTCCGATGTTAGATTAACTACGTCACCAATACACAGCTTAAAATTCAATATGGTTTGTTCATAATGTTCTATAAGTTTATGTATGATACCATATTCATATAACATACCAGATCGTTTTTTTTTTTTATATATATATATATATATAAGTCTCAATTCAGTAGGTATTTTTTAAAGCTATTTTTATGTATTTATTTTTAGCTGTTGATCAATTAATTATCTAACAGCTAATTTGAGTAATTAGATTAAAAATAATAAATATACAGCTCTTTCTCTTCCTATTTTTTTATGATAAGAAGACGTATAATATGAATTTTAATTGAGTAAAACAATATCAATAGAGAAGGTAAAAAAAAATTACCTACTAGATTGGTGAAACTTTTTCAATTCATGCTCAGAATTTATATAAGAGTAATTGGGGTACCATATAGTACTCAACACTACATGATGTATCAGTACTTTATTGACTAATTATCATAATTAATTTCAAGCGGAACCCATTTGAGACCCAATTTAGAATCATCTAGTAATAAATCGACACGATATTGTAGTGTTAGGTAGCACTGATACTTTATGAAGATAAAATGTGGAACAAGATGACACTAATAACTTTTTTTTTCTACTTTAAAGAAGAAAATTTGCAACTAAAATTTCAGAAAAAAAGGAAAGAGAAGAAATGTGTGGTTGTTGGGGTTCATGCATTGTCAGCAACGACGCAGCTTGACGATGTTTAGTCGCAGCTGCAAATGCGTGCTTTTCAACAAAATAGATGCCGTGCTTATTTTGATCATCATTTCTTTCCTTTTTTTCTTTTTTTTTTTCCTTATTTCTTTCTTTTCTTTTTTTTTTTTTTTGGTGTATTATATATTTATTTATGTGTGCTTAATTAGACTAATGTGTTGTTTGTTGTGGACATACATAAAGTAGCTAGCCAGTTAAATCTTGGCATTCTAGCTATATACAAGGCTATAATACCCACGTTATTTGTGGCTTTGCTTTGGATGATATTACTAGCCAGATATATATTGTACACAGTATATATCTATTACAATAAAGAATATAATATTCCTCCTCCTTTCAAAATAATAATAATAATAATAATAATATTCCTCCTAACTAACCTAACCTTGTACAAAAAAAAATAAAGTTAATGATATCCACTAAAGCAAATAGAGCGTGAAATTGGACTCTCTAACTACCATACCTAACCTTATCCTACAACAGTTGAACATCTTATGCCCACTTCCATTACATGTGGGGACTGCCCTTGTTATTACTCGTCTACCCCCAAAATGCTTTCTTAATTAAAGTTTTATTTATTTATTTATTTATTGATATAAACGGGTAAAGTTTTATTATTATACGTTCATGACTAGTTCAATTAAAGTTCTTATAACAAACCATTTTTTAAATGAAAAAATAGACAGATCGACACCAACTGATTTTAATTACTTGGTAACTGTAACACCAAAATTTTGACACACTACATGATTTCACCTACTGGGCCAACTTCTCTAATCTCTTCTTATAGAGTTGTTACATATATATATTCATCAAATGAAAGTAGTTGTTTATATATTTGTCAATCTCTAATATAAGGTTCCTCTTCTTTTTTTTTTTCCTTCCCCCTTAGAATGGAGTGATACAATTAGCAGTTAGCTAGGGTAAGCATGTGATGTTTTACCATATTATATCATATTGTTCTATAGAGAGGAGGTAGCTAGGTACATGACGTATAAATGATTTGAATTCTAATTCAGTACATTAGTTCATCAACATCATTTAGGGTTTTATTCGGTGATTTAACAAAATTAAATAGTTAGGACCGGCATGTGAGCTCTCTGAATTTATAATTAAACATTCAAAATTGGAAGTAATATTATTTAATAAGTATATATATATGGTGTTGTATGGATCACATGGGGCAGTTTTGTACACTCTCATGTCTTTCTTGAGGCTTTTAACTTATTTGATGTATATAAAGCGGCCGGTTTGTTCAAGTTCCACGTGATAGCATACGACGAATTAGCATGCATATGGAGGAATTTAATCTTATGTAATATAGAAATATTTGTTTGGAAATGATTTGTTTGTGTCTCCTTCGTTACCAAAACCGATATCATTGATCTTGGCGAAGAATATCATCAGCGCTCCAGTCTACGGGCATATATTACACATATATATATACATATATTGGCAACCATATATATATATATATTTGACGTATATATATAGAGGACGAGTACTATTACTGTCACCGAGAGATATATAATGGTGGTTTGTCCTTGCTAATAGAAGATGGTCTCCATTGGAGCAGACAGTGCCATAATTAATAAAAATTAAAGACGAAAAAAAAAATTATAAGAATCACAAGGCCAACAGTGTGTTAGTGGACACAGGAACGATTCGCTCTCTTAGGCCTGCTTGGTTTGTCAACCCCACCTTCTTTTTTGAAAATGTACATGAGTAAATTATGACTTGGGGAATGCTAATTGGGATTGTGAACTATTGGAATTAATTAATTAAAACCCTCGAGTAATTCAAATAATGAGAAGAATGATGATCATGAACAATGAATTTAAGTACTTTGTGTAAATTAATGTCTCATTCTTGTTTACTACTCTGTAATGATATATATATATATATATATATATCTTACAGAATTCATGTCTGAAAAAGAAATTAAAATAAGTATGATCGTATTAGGTTTTGGAGGAACTCTGAGGCTATGATTGGTAGAGAGGAAAGAAAATAGGAGGGAAAGAAAATATATAGGATGGAAAGGAAAATATTTTTCCCTCATAAATATTTAGTATGTAGAGAGGAAAAAAAATTATTTTAATTTAAAATAATAATTTTACCCCTAGTATTACTATTATTTAAAGTTACGCACAAGGGTAGTTTTGTAATTTAACTTACTAATACACTAACAAATATTTTTCTTCCTATTTTCTCTCCACTTTTGAGATGAAAAAATTTGTATTGGCCCTACTATTTTTTTCCTTTCACTTTTCTCTCTCCTTTTCCTTTCCCTTCCCTTTTCACTCTTACAAAACAATCTAATTTTTTCAATTTCCCTCTACTTTTCCCTCAAATTTTTTCCTTCTTCTGCCTTTTCCTTCCTACCAAATATAAGGCTATGTTTCGCAGAGTGTATTTTTGGAAAGATGGAGAGGAGTGGAGGGAGAGGAGTGGGGGGAGAACAAAATTCTTCCGTTTGGTAGGGGAGAGAGAAGAAGGGAGGGAAAAAGTGGAGGGGAGAGGACTCATTTCGGACCCACCATATTGCATCCTTCCAAAGTTGGAAGGATTGGAGAGGAGTGAGAGTAAACAAAAATTGAATTGACCAATTTACCCTCAGAAATAATTATTTAAAAAATAATGCAATGAGTAATATAGTAATTTTATAAATAAACACTCTCTATCCATCCCATTCTCTATCTTTCTTACTAAACAATATAAAAGATTTTTACTCTCCTTTCCCTCCATCACATTCCCCCTCCTTCCTAAATTCCTCATTTTTTCTACTCTCCCTTCCTCTTACCAAACGTAGCCTAAAGCTCCACTATTAGCTCAAGATATCAATGTATGACGCCAAAATAGATGTCTATACTCTTTCATTATTCATCCGCGCGGTAGCATACTTACTCTTTAATAGATATATTAATAACACAAGATATTGTATATATAGAGTCCTTCCGGCGACAAGGTGGAACTAGTTAGACATATATAATCATACATCATTTTCATAATTATATATGTAGTGATAACAATAATTCAGTACGTGTACGTGACACGTACGTAAGAATACTGGAATTAATTTGGTAATTAAATCTGAAGAGAAAGAAATAGAATTGATTTGTTGGGGATTAGAAAAGAAACGATGGAGTAAAGAAGTGATGATATGATGAAGTACTAGCAAGCTAGTAATATACTGTTGTGAATAATATCCGAAAACATGTAAGAAAAATGGCAAAGTGATGTGAGTAGTGAGAAGAAGAGTAAAAAGTTGTGCCTGGTCAAAAGGGTAATGTGCCGACAACTTACGTGGCAATGATTCGGACTACCTCTGCTTTTATTTAATGTCATCCCAACATGACCACTCACAAGTACTGTACTCGATCCTCAGGCGTTATTTACTTTTTTTTTTTTTTTCAAATGTTTCTATATATATATATATATATATATATATCTTTTTTTATCCATTCTCGTCCGGGCGCAAATCTCAAATTGAGTTTGTCAAAGTTACTAGCACTAAATTATTTGAAATGTTTGACTAATAACTTATTTAGTTTCACGTCGAGTAGTTGAAACACAGTGACATTAAAATGTCATTTATTTTTGGACAAATTGCATCTTTACCTATATGAACTATCGTATATATAGAGTTTTACTATTAAATTATTTTTCTTTGTAAGAATTTCCCGAACTATTCGATTATGTAAAAGATTCCCCTTATGTTACCTTTTGTTCATAGCTCAGATAAATTTATATCTTGTCACCTTAAAATAAGGTTATTTGAAATTTTATCATCATATTTAATACTTTCAATTATATACCCTTAAATTATGTGTCACATTTTTCTATTTTGCCTCTGATACTATAGTTTTCTTCTCTAAAAGATTAGCCCCAAACCTTCATTAAAGTTAAAAACTAGCTCTTCATGTTATTTTTTGTCCACATTGTTGTCTATCATTTGCAAAGAATTTATCATAAAATCCTCTTCAATACCTTAAATAGGAAGATATATCATTATTCCATCACGAAAGATAACCTCGGGAGCTTTTTTTCTATAATCTAATAGTTTGGAGTGTACTTTTGAGAAATAAAAATAATTTAAATTTTAAAAGACAAAACTTTGTATATGCGATAATTCAGAGTGCAAAAGATACAATTTCTCCTTTATTTTTATAATGGGAATTTATGTAGGGGAAAGGAGCGCCTGAGAGAGAGAGAGTGGGAAAGTCCAAAGAGAGTCAGAAAAAGGCAAGTGCATGTGATCGAATATCTTTGATAGAGGAAAGTCATGGGGTATGGTAGTTAATGGAAGTTGGAAAACAGTGCCCACAAAATTTAATATAATATATATACACACACACACAACTTTTATAATATCACTCACGTAAATGCACTATACATATGTAAAAGCGTTTCCCGCCAAATGAACCTTTTGACACATTTGATAAATATGATATTAAGATATGCTTTGATCTGCCTTTTATGAATTAGAAAGGAGGATTAATTTGACGTAATTTAAGGGCCAAGTTCAAGTATGAGATATGTTTTTATATATTAAGTTCATGGTTGGTTTAGGCGTAATTAATGCACCCCCACCCCCACCCCCAGCTCTGGCCGTGGCATTAATTAAAGAGAGGAGGTCTGACTATTAGGGCCATTAGACCATGATTTATTGGACCACCACGGGTCCTACTGCTAGTCCCATGTGGGCGTGGCTTTGAACAGCCAGTCAATTTCTATTCCCTTATTCTCATATCATAATTGTTAGCAGTTAAAGATTAGGTACACTTTTCTTTCTTCCAATTCTTTTATGAAAAATTAAACAAGAAAAATATACCCTCAAAACGTTTGCCCTACTACATACTACTCCCAATTTTAGGTCCGCCCGCAAAACCCTACAATATTTGGAAGATGATCGGCCCCCTGTAGCTATTTTAACGAAAAAGAGAGTGTGGCTTGACTGGTTTAATTAAGCCACTAGCCATTAGCAAGCTTCTATTGTTTCTCTCTACCATTCCCATAGCCAGCCATTCCTACGCCAACTCTGGAAGTTTCCTAAAAATAAAGGATTCAAAACAAAAGATCCATAGTGATGCATATTATTATTAGTTAGCAAATTATCTAATAGTGCATATTTATAAAGGCCAAACACATTACAAGTGAATCAAGGTTAAAGCGATACACAATTCGAAGAGGGAAAAAAAAGATGTTACAACTATAATTTCCTACATAACTTAGGTCTAGTGCGATTTATTTATTTATTATTTTATTTTATTATTATTTTTTGGGAGAGAAAAGTTACGTAAAGCACGCTGCACGTACCTTTATATTGGGACACGTATTTGTGTCGCCAAAGTACATACTACATGGAGAAGAAGAGGGCCGTTTACATGTAAAATAAAATAAAAATAGAAAAAATGGGGCGGAGGAGGATGTTGGGGGAGAGACAGAGAGAGAGAGGGTCGACGAATAGGAAAGAGGGGGGACCTTATCCAAACACCTTAGAAAGCGACCCATCCTTCCCCTTCATGGAGTTGGACCCATCCTACTAATGCAGATACCATATCACTCTCTTTATACCTGTTCCTGTCCCTGTCCTTTTCCTTTATGCTGTATTGTGTTGTGTTGCGTACAAAATCAAAAGACAAGTAACAAGGAAGCACACCCCCACTTAACTTCCTAAACCACCAAATTATCTCCAAGTGTTTCTTATGCTTCTTTTATCTATCTATATATATATATGCATATATATATATATAGTTTTTTTTATCATTACCAAAAAGACAGGATCTCTTTGCCCTATCAACTATAGAAATATGTATATATAATTTATTTTATCATTACCAAAAAGACAAGATATCTTTGTCCTATCAACTATAGAAATCTCATCTCTTCCAACGGGAGACCAAATTAGGCAAACCATATATATGTGATTTGATTATTTGATCCATGACATGTTCATTTGTTCGGCTAGCCCTCAGGGCTCGCAAGCACTCAGGCCCACCCTTCTAATCTCTTCTGCTCATGACTCATGATACAACATATTCGAAAGATACAGTTACCTCTTCAACCCAAAATATATTTCCTTTCTTTTTTCTTTTTTGAGGGAAATATATTTCTTAATCTTAAGAAAAAATACAGTCATCTCAAATACTAAGAACACCACAAACAGTTCAGTTAACACCAAAGAAGAAATCATGTCAAGAAGTCATAGGGCTACACGAGTACCATCACAAGTCTTTTTTTCACAATCAAGACAATAGTCCCACTCCCACATTTTATAAACAGAAGTAATAATCATTCATTTCTGCCACGTGTAAGCAAGGGCAAAGCACTCAAGAAAGAACTGGTCAACTGCTGTGCAATCCCTTCAGAATAGTTTTGATGTGCTGACCTACATAGCTATACTAATACCAGAATATTAAATACCTGGGTACGAGTGTTTGTTGGGCAGCAACACCAAAGGTCAAAACCTATATTATCAACAACCATTTACTTAGTAAGGGATTTTCTTTCTTTGTTCAAACTACAACCTCAATATTATTCAAACGTTACTGCTTATGTGGGCATATACTTAATAGAGTAAACCTAGCTTTTGAATGAGCTATTAATGTTCTTACCATCACTTGTTATTGATTAGATTAGACGTTGTATGTGAAAACAACTCATCGTCGGCCTTGACCCTCGTGATGAAGTATGGTGTTGCCTGAAACCTACTTAGCATGCACGAGTTGTTAACTAGAGCCTCCAGCAAATACAAGCGAAGCATGACATTGTGTTATTTACCATGTGAGACCAACCCACATGCCTAACCACTCAATTAACCCCACATAAAATGGCAGTTGAGATTCAATTTCTTTCGTGTAAGTCGCTGAAACTTCTGATTGAAAGCTTAGAGCTCTGCAAGACTGCACCAACATAACTGCAATGAAAATCTATGCATAGACGTGTAACCATGCAACCAATGACTAATCCTCATCAAACATCTAATACTTGATCATCCCCCAAAATAAAATTAACAAAAGCATTTTACAATATCATCTCAACTTTCAAGTTTGACCTATGGCCAACAAAATTAAAACCCTTCAAGTCTCCGTAAAGAAAAATATTTGAAGGATATACCTTTATTATGGTTGCACAAGATGGAGAAAATACATGTAAGTGTTAGAAACATAAATTTTGTTGACTGCAAGGAAAGTACTTCTAAGGTATAAACTATTGATATAAATGAGAAATGATTGTTAAAACTAAATGCAGCTTACATGAAAGTATCTTGGCTTAAGCAATTTCACTAACGCTTAGGCAATCACACGCAAAAAAAAAAAAGAAGGCAAGCAGACCCTCTCGAAACTGTGAAAGCTGTTATTCTTTTATTAATTCTGAGAGACACATAATAGATCGGTCCTCATGTAGGCCGCTTTTATTCTATTCAATAATAGATTGCCCATCTCTGCATTGCTTTACAAAATTAACCGTGGAATCTAACCTTCCCCCCCCCCCCCTTCTCTCTCTCTCTCTCCCTCCCTCCCTCTTTCCTCCAAGTAATAGAATTAACTCATACAAGTATATTTCCACTTTTTTTTCTTCATTTATTTTTTATAATTGTCCTCCCTCTAAACCCTACAATTTTTAGAAGGCAGGAAACGCTAGTATATTTCCACAATTTCACATTTCATTAGGCTTATAAAGCGTATAATTGTGCCTGGTGTTGCACATATGGTATTGCAAAATATGAAGAAATAATATTACAGGTCCCTACTTGTACACCAACTGATGTGGTAAGTGAATTTTCATTTTTTTTTAATAGGTAAATATCATTAAATTATTTGTAGAAACTTAATTTTCACCAATTTGTAAAAGTCAACTCACGGACAACATCGGTTGGTTTTAAACAATCCAAAATTCAATCTAAAGAAGACAAGATCAAATATACTCTTTTATGGAACAAGGAAGAACAATTTTACCTTTGCACTACAAAAACTTAAGGAAGATCCTGAAAAAGGTAAGGAAGGAAATGAGCGTCCCGCCCAAAAGACACATCCGAAGAACTTTTCCCCTCTTGTTTGAACCCAGGGATGTGAAATGGCAAAGAGCCACCTCCAAAACAGATTCTCCATCCAGAAAGTACACCTAATAAATATCATCAAAGCAGAGTGTTAAAAACATCTACCACAGCTGAATATTATTTTAGGATTTGTCATCTACCACAGCTGAAATTACCAAAGAAAAAAGTGGCTTCGAAAAAAATTATAGGAACAAAAAGGTCAGGCTTACATATAAAATGAATCCAGTTCTTTGAAAGATATGATCAAGCTAAGTCATATAAACCCCATGGAGTGACAGGACAAAGTTTTGGAAGCTGAAACAAAAGAAAAGTCCCTTCCACAGCTGCTAGAAAATCTTCACACATGACTAAAAAATTAAACAACTTATAACAGCCACCTCAAGAAAAGGGTCAGAAGTGAACAAATGTACCAGCTTACCAATTGCCATAATTTCCTGAACGCCAACTTTTTTTTTTTTTGTTTTTTTTTTTCCCTTAGAATTAGAGCCTTTTTTTGTATCTATCAAGGTTTGATCCCCTGACCCCCACAAACTCACGCACCCATCCTTCAAACCTTGAACCAACTGAGCTAGCCTCAGTTGGCGAACGCCAACAACTATTTATTATCATGTTGAATGATCCATAAAGAAAAATCTTATGCAATCTTTTTCAAAGGAAACAAAAACTTTAATAAAGCCTAACCAAAATTCTCATATTATAAAGCCAAGAGATGTGAAGACAATACTTTATAATTTGTTCTCATTTGTTGGGAGCCAGCATATTTCTAGGGACTGACTCATATAATGCTTAAAACGTGAGGCATACAAGTGGTAAAATAGACTTCACGTATTTACAAACTGAGTATTTTTCAACAGAGGTTGACCTAAAGTAATATCTTCAAAATGGCTACACAATATTTTAAATCCATGAGCCACGATGTAGGGCAATAACATAACTTGACAGACGAAAAAAACCAAAAAACCTTAATGAAAAGTTAATATTATAGAACTCACCGGCAAACTGTTGAGAAGAGCTAGTGTTAAAGAGACATGGAAGGTGCACATAAAAATCCTTTCTAGCACATATGGAAGATAGGCACCAAAATATGGCCAACGAGGTCGATACGCAGTTAATTGAACTGAGCTTGCCATAGAGATGACATCACCAACAAAAACAAAAGTTCCACCACAATTAGAATCAGCAAAATCAGAAGCCCTTGAATCCAGAAGTGGTTTATTTCCAAGTTGCAAGCATTCCATAGAATAAGGGCTTGAATACGAGACTTCGACCCATATCATGCCTGGCATTTGAACTGGACTTGAGCAGGACTTATCCTATAGAAATCATCAAAAAGTAGATAGATAAAATGCACGAAGATGTTCCATCATATTCCAGGCATGAAAAAAAAAAAAAAGAAGAGAGAGAAGCAGAATGTGGTAAAAATGGGACATCTTACAAACACATTCAGAGTTCAAACCTGTGAGCATATGCAAGTGTTAGGATCAGCTTTGGCTGTGACCCAACCATCACCGCATTTACCGAACTTGACAACTTCTTTTGCATTCAAGCAGTGAATTTGCACATCTAACATCCTCGTATCAGAACAGGGAATGGTTGCAAATGCGGCGAGATCATCGGGGCAACCAGAATGATTTTCAACTAGTTGAATCTTCTTGCTTTCTTCCAACACTGAATCAGGAATGCAGTACCCCTTTCTACTAGTGACTCTTGCAATGCTTTTGACATATCCGGAACTATTCATATGATCAAGTGCTATTTGATTTATCAAAGCTGCCGTGTCCATCCATTCCTGGGCAGTATTGATGGTTGCGCCATCCAATGAGACAATAACATCACCAGGAGACAAGTGGCCAGATAAGGGCGAGGAAGAAGGTAGAGCCAAAACCTATTCTAGGAAATAATGATGATACCATCATGCTTAGAAGAGTTTAGCATAGAAGAAAGAAAATAAAGGGGTTAAATGTGAAAGGTGAAGTACCATAGGACTTTGAACATGTTGGTAAAAGGGAAATAAGAACAAAGGCAGGAGGAGCAATGCCAGTCCACAAACTACACAGCACTAATCAAAGAAATTAGCATTAGATTAAAACAACAGAGGTTAAGTGTGGAAATAGTCCCAAAAAAACTAAAAGCAAGTAAAACGGAAGCAAACTAAAGTTAAAAGTAAAGGCATTCATGACAAAAGAAGAAGAAGAAGAAGAAGAAGAAGAAGGGAAAAGATGATTGACAGATACCACTGCATTATGCCAAACGCCAGCACAATAAAGACGAAGAGAAGCAAAATGGGGTAATGCTTGAAGCAAATCAAAATTGAAAGCGACGAAAGCACCAGGAAAGACAAGTAGAATGAAGATGGCAATGTAGTCCATCTCAATGCCTTCACTGCAATCAAGACAAAACAAAACAAAACAAAATCAAAGCTAATGTATTTGTTGATTATTGAGAAAAGAAAAGAAAAAGACTAAAGTGAGAGTTGGCGAGGGAAGAGGGGTTTTGGTAGCTAACCTGGCAGCGGCAAGAGCATGGCCAAATTCATGAAAAGAGATGGATATCAAGGTGGAAAGTAGTAAGTAAGCAGCATCAGCAGCAGGTGAAATGGAGACTGAAGAGTAAGAGCTGTAAGGCCAGAAGCCCAACAATGAGGCAGTCCTAATAGTATCGCTTTGACTTTCTGGGAGAATACGCAGAGCTCTGCCCAATTCCCACACCAGAATCTGACGAGATTAGATAAAGAGATGAGATTGATTGATTGATTGTTTATCTCTTTTATCACAAAAGACGACATATATATATATAGATATTAAATAAAATCAAAGCATATTACCATTGAAACAGCAAGAAGAGTGGTCAGTCCGAAGCCAACCCCGACGGAGAACCACGGCCTTAGAAAGCCAGCGTGTCTTCTTCCAATACGGAAAAGGGTTTGGTTGAGACATCTCATCTTGTACTGCAAATAACAACAACTACCATAACCACAACCTGAAGATGAAGAAGAAGATGAAGATGACGACGAAGAAGGAGAATGAGGCAGAGGCAGAGGCAGAGGCAGAGCCAGAGGCAGCAGCAGAGTTCTTCCTCTTCCCCTTTCCCTTCCCCTTCTCACCCGCCTCCCTTCCATTTCATTTCAATTCAATTCCTCTCCAGAACTGAGAATTGGGAAGAGCTAATGGATAACCAAGTATTGCATTGTTGGGTCCGCTCACGTATTCTGGGCTTGGACCAGTAAGGGCTTTGCCTTCTGGCCCAAATTTATTTAAAACCCAAAAAAAAAAAAAAAGGAACAAAATGGAAGCTTTGCCTTGCCTCACGTGCCGGTGCTCTGCTCAAAATAAGAAAAAGACAAAGACAAGAGAAGAGAAGAGGCTTCCGTTCCGCCATTAGAGAGAGAGAGAGAGAGAGAGAAGAGAATATAATAGAGTGGTGCGGAAGGAAGAAAAGCAGCAGAAAGAGGGAGGGAGAAAGTGAGGCAGTTGGAACTCTTCTTGGTCACGGTGTGCCTATTCTAAATTCTTCGAGTCAAGTCTCAGATGGAGCTGCTTTTTATTGGTAAGTCTTCCTTTATTTCCACTTTCGTTTCGGTTTATTTTGTATTTTCCTTGTTCAAATACTAGTCGATTGTATGTATTTTAGCTTAGCTTTGTTATCCTCATTCTCTCCCTCCTCACAATTCTTCTTCTTCTTCTTCTTCTTCTTCTTCTTAGAGAGATGAGAATTTCATATTAAAACTAAACAACCAAACCATCAACATATACATAAAACATTTGGTTTTCTCTTGCTTTCTGGAGTTAAAAAAGCCTCATCTTTCTTACCTACTCTTTAAGTTGTGATTTTTGAGAATGTTTTACATTTTTTTTTTTTTTTAGTATTAATATAGCTAGCTAATTAAATTGTTCGCTTCCCTTCCCTGTGCTTGTGCTTGTGCTTGTGCTTGTGTGTATCATTATCATTAAACAGTTTGAGCCCAGCCTTTTATCTGATTAATTCATCATCTTCCAACTCACCACACAAGACGAAGACGACACGGAGAATGTTGGCTTCCATTTCCATAAAACGATTACCTCCTTATCTCTCCAACGCTGTCTCAAGGACAAGGTAAAAAAAAAAAAAAAAAAATCTTTTATTTCTCAATTTCACCTGAATACATTCCATTTGCTTTACTCAATTTGCTTTGCATGCCAACTCTTAGCTTTAACTAAACTTAAACCTCACAATTTCCAAAAATTCATTATCACATCAAACATCAAACATGGTGGGACTCGGATTCTTTTTCTTCTGAAAAAAGTTTTGTCTGCTATTCTTACCACACTATTTTTATGACTTCACTTCCTTCAAAGAGTCTTCCGCCATAGTTCCAACAATATTGCTTTGATTATTTTCTCTTTCCCATTTTCTGCGGAGCACAACTATGAAAATGTAGGGAGAAAAGGAAGAACAGTTGTATCTGTATCTACAACAAGTTCTGGCTTTAGTCAACATTCAATCAAATTATTCCTTCTTTTTCATCCTTTTATTTAATCCTAAGTAAGGATAAGGTGTTCCCTATTTTTTGCTCCCCCTTAATAGAGATATATGCACTTAAGGGATGCTTCCTTCTCATTTTGATGGCCTCTGGTGATGAATTATTCTTTATGCAGGGACTCTTCAGTCTTAACATCTTGTCTGGCTAATGAGGTTTCAGATCTATCATTATTAACAAACACTTGCTTTACCCGTTCTCTTTCATACCTTATGTCCATGCAAAAACAACCCTGCTTATCAAGGCCTCTCTTAGATGTGCCGTCTACATACGCTTCATTCGGTTTTCCTTTGGCACGAACATCACTTCGGTTCCACCGCCAGACTGTTGTTCATATAAAATGGATACCTGCTAGGTACATGAATACAGGAGCATCGGTTGAACTCAAGATGGAGAATGATGTTGTCCGGTTTTCTGTAAGTAAGCCAATTGACAGGAAGGGTTCTTCACGGGAAGGGAAGAAGCAGAACGCCAAACGGGCTAAAATGTCCAAGAAGGCCAAAGTCAACGAACTAAAATTCTATCGTTTGAAGGCCAAAAAGAAGATGAATTCTCCAAATCCAGAAGTTAGGATTAGATATAAACTAGAGAAGGTAGGACAGCTTGTTAACAAGCAAGCCAGTTTGTGTGCGTACAAAGACACATGTATACACGGATACATAAATTATAGATATGTCTACACGAGTCTGTGGAAGTGTTTTGACTTTTCTAGTATATGATTTTTTGTTTATTCGTTTCTTATTCATATTTTTTGTTTCTTCTAAAATTCTCTCCACTGGCAAATCAGTCATTTCTGACGTTGTTTGTCATAGTGATGAAAGTAGCACTTTCCTTGCCACGTTTGTGTATTGATCCTCCAATGCAATTACCTTTGCTAATCCAGCGGAATTTTGAATTATAATATGAATGGACATTATTAGGATTCTGTTTGAATGGGCTGGTTATGTGAATACGCATTTATGCTTTTAAAAGTTGCAGGACCATTTTCTCTGACTGTTTTTTGTCCCTCAAAACTCTAGGCAAAACGGAAGGAGGCATGGTTGATTGAGAAGTTGAGGAAATTTGAGGTTCCCAAAACCCCTGCTGAGGCATATGATCCTGAAATTCTAACTGAGGAAGAGAAGCATTACCTTAAACGTACTGGTGAGAAAAAGAAGAACTATGTGCCTGTCGGTAGACGCGGAGTCTTTGGAGGGGTTGTTCTCAATATGCATCTACACTGGAAGAAGCACGAGACAGTAAAGGTTATTTGTAGTCCTTGTAAGCCTGGGCAGCTTCATGAATATGCTGAAGAGCTTGCTCGTCTGAGCAAAGGCATTGTCATTGACATAAAACATAACAATACTATACTTTTTTATCGCGGAAAGAATTATGTGCAGCCAATAGTAATGTCACCTCCAGATACGCTATCTAAAGACAAGGTAATCTGAGCTCTCTTTCCAGTTTTCAGTAACCATTTGCTGAATTTGCAAGTTTGTTTATTTTGTCTTCTACCGAAAAGAAATTGTGGTTGTTTGCTTTGCATGGTCTAATCTTTCTACTGTTAATGGATCAGATCTTTTGCTGTTAAGGACTTTAACTAAATGGTTCTGGGGTCAGTGCACTGGTTTTGTTTCAGAGAATTAGTTATAGTTATGTCTATTAGCTATTTGGTATAACAAACATCCAATCTTTCAGAACAATGTCTGAAGTTTATGCACTAATTAATCTAGTGGAAACTTTTTTCTTGAAATCATGAGTGTTTTCTTTTCACTTTTTTTTTTTTCCCTCCTCGATTTCTTCTTGGCATTTTAGTGTCTAGTAAGTAGTCCATTCTCTGCAGTTTTTTTAGCTCGTCTTTCAGTTTGCTGCTTTCTTAGTACACTTTTGTTAGTTGCTAGTACAGGGTGAGGCAATCATATTCCTAATTCAAACTTCAACTTTTTTTGGCCAAAATAATAACAATATTTTGCTATCTGATTATTTGAAAAATGGTATAGTTTGGTAGGAATGAAACCAGAAGTGCTTTGTGAAAGGTTGTCTTGGAGCGTAGATGTTAGACAGTCTTTTGAATTGGAAAAAGAAATATACTTTAGAATGGTGACATTGAAGTAAGGGTAGAAAGTAAAGAAAATTTTGTGGGGATAACCATACATCAATTATAATGGTTTGGTGATCATCACTGGAGAAATGCTTTCATGTTGAATAGCTATATATAGAGATTATGTTATGTTATTCGTCCTTGTCTATGGTGGTTTTTTTATGAGAAATTATTGAACCGTGGACTAGTAGTACCTCTTTATTGTGATAACAGTTGCTAATTGGGTTCTAAAATTGCAGGCCTTGGAAAAGTACAGGTACTTACAGTCTCTTGAGCATACAAGTCAGTTCATAGAAAAGTTGGAGAAAGAGCTCGAGGAGTATCACAAGCACCTTGCTCGGTACAAGCAAAGCAAAGAAGATGCTCGACAAGATTCTTTGGTTTAATACATGACTAACAACATAAGTCTTAACCATTCACTCTCAAACTTTTAATAAGATAATTGGTTGGCTATTCTAATAAGATACTAAGAAACAACTTTCTCTTTTTCGAAAAAGGAACGAAAAATTTGTTATCTAGAAACAAAATACACATTTGGCTCTCGTTTCTTTTTCGTTTGGTTTTAACACAACGTATTATTATAAACTTAAAATAAGGGACTGTTATTCATGTTTTCCTTAATGCTAGATAGCAAAATTTTGATTTTTAACGCTTTGTGAAAGCAAGTAGAAAAATAAAATTCTCAGTGGAGTCTGGACAAATGACAATATGTGTATGCTACTAACTAGGAAATAATTCATTTTCTCAAAAAATTTAAAAAAAAAAAAAACTGAAAATAATTTAGGTTGTCTAATTGTTTTGAAACCTAATGTTGACATAGTTTAACAGTAACTCCACTTGTATCTGGTGTAAAGAATTAAGGAACGATAATCGACAAAAGAATGAAAACAAGAATACACAGATTTAAGTGGAAAATCCTAATCGGGAAAAATCACTGGGAGGAGGAAATTTCACTATGTCGAAAATAAGGTACAGAAGGTAGAGTGTTACACGGCCAAGCCAAAATATATAGAATCTCCAAAACCCTAAAATACATATGTGTACGGACCAAAACGGCCCAACAAAACAGGTCCATACCGCGGTGGCGGAGCCCTCGCACCCCCAACGAGATCAGTGGTGGGCTCCGAGATTGGGCCGATAGATCTCAAAATTTCTCCCAATTACAAAATTGCCACATATGTCGCACCGCGAAACTTTCGGACTGGGGCAGACAGAATTCGGGTCACGAATTCTTACATCTGGAGATTCCTAAATTTGAGTCATCCCACCCATCCCCTTAAAAAATGATAATAATGAAAAATTTAAAAATAACAATAATAATAATCTATCAGAGACGTCGGTAAAGCACACATTTTCGGAAGATTTACAGGTTGAATCGGGCATGTGCTTTTTGTGAAATACATGTTGGTGTGTGGATAATGCTGAGTATTTTCCCTTTTTTTACAAAAATAAAATAAATAAATTAGCTGATTGTGGAATATTATTTAACTAGTTAAAATATTAATTTAGCAATGGAACAGTGATAATTTTTCAAGTCATGTGGTATCACAAAAGTGGTAAAAAAATTCCCTAAAAAAAATGATTAATAAAATGAGATAGCACTATCCTATTTTAAAATACAAAATAAATTTGGAGATTTGAATGTAGACAGAAATTTTTGGTTTTTATAGTTTTGAGTGTGTGGCGAGGCAAGGGCCATGGTGGTGGTGTGTGGTGAATTTACCCAATTTGTAACAATAATACAAAAAAACTCGCGATTATATTAGTACGGAATAATAACTAAAATATCTCTTGGATTTTGATGAAATGCTCAATATATTCCTTCAATTTTCATAAATTATAAAAATATCTTTTTTGATTGACAAATTAATACAAATTATAGCTTATCAAAATTATCCTCTCTCTAAACTCGTAACAAATAATTTTTTTTGAAATGACCAAGATATTATTACCTAAATACAATAATTAGCTAAAAAAATGAAAAAATTTCTTTAAAAAAATTATATAAAACTTTTTTTCACTAAATACTTTTATTCTTAGTCATTTTTCTCTTTTATCTACTATTATTTTTTTCTTCACTGAATGATATTTATTACTCTTTAAGTAATATTTGTTTTGTTACAAGTTTAGAAAGAAGGTAATTTTGATATTTTGTTTGTTAATTTTGACCTAGCTATAAAAATGAAATTTGTATTAATTTACAAATCAGAAAGAATATTTTTGTAATTTACGAAAACTGAAAGAAATATTGAGCTCAGCGTACATTTTTGTTATTACCCCTATTAGTCTCTTGTAAGTAAATGGTAAAAACCACAAACGACAAGGCGTTGTATGTGATAGACGACATGTTTTGAAAAGGAAAGAGGCAAAGGAAGGGAGGGACGGAACGAGAGAGATCGGAGATGGAATGATAGAAACCGCTGGGTGAAGTTAGACTAAGACTCTAGAGGAGGAGGAGGAGGAGGAGGAGGAGTAGGTCACGGAGTGAGAGTTTGGCAATCGCATCGCAGTGACCTCTTTCTGTCTTTCTTTCTTTAATCTCTCTCTCTCTGTGTTGAAAATGATACTTTTGCAGTCTCATTCGAGATTTCTCCTTCAGACCTTGCTCAATCGCCTTCACAAGTAGCTTTTCTTCCTCTTTTCAAATTTACTTTTAATTTGATTAGGGTTTCGTTTTTGAATTGATTGAATTGTTTCAACAGTCTTGACAAAGCCATTGAATTGGACTACCATTGGGTCGAGTTTGATGATGTTCGTTACCATATTCAGGTCATTTCTTTTCTTTCATTCATTCATTGCTTCAGTTTCATTTTTTTTTTTTTCCTTTTTCTTTAATATATATGTGTGTATGTATACATTGATTTCTATTCTATTCTAATCTTAAAATGAATATATAGAAAAAAAAAAAAGGGAAATATTCATTCATTCATTCATATTCATATTCAATATTATTCAGGTGTCAATGAAGAACCCACATCATGTATTGCTGTCGGTATCACTACCCACACCACCTCCAGAAACTGTTTCTGCTTTCTATGGTGGACTTCCCTTTGGAGCTTTGGAAGCCATCAAGATTGCCTACAGTGGGATTGTACAGATTCTTGACCCTCCAAGGGATGGCTTCAATCTCACTCTCAAACTCAATCTCTCTAAACTCCCTCCTGATGAAGGTTCTGTTCAACCAGTTAGTTCCTTCCTTTCCTTAGCAGTCTCATTCAATAATTATTCATTAATAAATATCACCTCACCCTTTAGCTGCCAATTGCCATGGATGGCTTCTTTATGTCCTTCTCTTCTTTTTAATATTTAATACCAAGTTATGGAAAACAAAAACTAAAACTAAAACTAAATATTATGCTATGGTTGTTTATGCAGAGTACAGACATGCTATTTTGGTCAAAATTGCATCTGTTAGGGAAGTCGTACTTGGTGCTCCATTAAGAGTCATTCTGAAAGGTCTCGGCTCAAGGACTGCTGCTTCCAATCTCGATCGCCTCGTTGCCCTTGTGCATCGCCCCAAGGAGTCCTTCTTCCTCATTCCTCAGGTTAAATCTTCTTCATAACTACTTCAACAACTTCGTATTAGCAACTTGCATTTCTCTTCTGCTGCTGTTGCTTTTCATCCTAGAAGGATCCCCTGTTTAGATAGAATTTCTAACTAACCTATTTATTTTCTGGCTTCTTTACTTTTGCGGCCCATTCTTCTTAGTATTTTAGGTGATTTCTGATTTTTCATACTCTGTATCTTGTTCTTGTTTTATATATTGGCTATTTTGGAGGATGATTCTTCAATCTGGCTCACAAAAATTTTATCACTATTCTGGCAGGCAGAAAAAGTGACTGTGGTGTTTCCTATGAGATTTAAGGACTCAATAGACATTGTCCTTGCAACTTCCTTCCTGCAGGTATGGTATTTATGTAATCTTAATTCACCAAGAGAAAAATCTTATACATGTGAAAGATAGGATTAAATGGTCTTATGTCATGCATTTTCTTCGATGCTAATAAGGCCTCGTGCATTTTGTAAAAGGCTTGTAGATACACCGACAAGCGTCTACTATGTAAATCAATTGTTCATTCAAAAGTGTCTTTCTGATTCTACTTTTCTATTTTGGTCTTGTACATAACTTGGTGTTCAAATTTTGGTTTATTTTTCAGGAATTTGTTGAAGCAAGACGTACAGCAGGACTTAACAATGCCCCTCTTTGCTTGTGGTCACCCACTCCTCCTCTAGAACTAAAGGGAGCTCCTGCAGAAGCATTATCTGCAAATGCAGGCTTTGTAACTATTGGTATGTGTTTGTGAGAAAAATTGTCATTTTTCTCTTTCAAATATTCTCTGACTATTAGCAGATTTAATGATATCATCTCTCAATGCAGTTATTTTCCCTCGTCATGTAGAAGGCAAAAAACTGGACCGTACAGTTTGGAGTTTGTCTACTTTTCATGCATATGTTAGTTATCATGTTAAGGTGTGACATTCTTTCACCTAGATTGATTTGGCCCTTGCTCTTTATTTTATTTTATTTTTTTAACTGTATAAATGAGATGAAGATTTATGCTATGTTTGGTAGAGAGGAAAGAAAATAGGAGGGAAGGGAAAAATAAGAGGGAAAGAAAATGTGTAAGATAGAAAAGAAAATATTTTTTCCTCATAATTGTATGGTATGTAGGGAGGAAAGAAAGTTATTTTTGTAATTTAACTTACTAATACACTAACAAAACATTTTCCGTCCTATTTTCTCTCCACTTTTAAGTGGAAAATTTTTGTGTGGGCTCCACCATTTTTTTCCTTCCACTTTTCTCTTCCCTTTTCCTTTCCCTTCCCTTTTCCCTCTTACCAAACAACCGAATTTTTCAATTTTCCTCAATTTTTCCATCAAATTTTTTCCTTCCTTCCTACCAAACATAGTCTTAAGAAATAAAATTTCAACTAACATGAAGGTTTACTTTCAAATGCATGACAAAGAATGATTTTGAACATTCATATTATAAAATACCAATTTTCAAGTTATATTATTAAGTAATTAGGAGCCTAGCATTAGTTACACATAGTTTATTATTGTCCTTAAAAACTGAAATTCAAGGGGTGTAGCTATATGAGTCTATGATTTTGGCAGATTTTGGTCATTTTGTAGTATATATTTTACGAAGAAGAGTAAATTGAGTGAAGTGATGATGCTAAATTAATTTTCCAGAAATATTTGTATGCATGGAAAAGGTTCAGAAGAAAAAGAAATTTTTGTTTCCCCATGATGTGATATCCTATTAAGATGAAGGATTTGGACTCTTTTGGAGATTGCAGTGGAAATTTTCCCCCACTTCCTTTTGCTTTTGATGAACGAAACTTTAGGTTGTTTCTGTTTAGCCATTGGGAGAGGATTTGACTTCAATTGGAAATGGTGGCAATATAAGGGTGTATTGAAAGTTAGGTCCTATATATATCGCTGAAGGTTTAGAATATTTGAGGGCATTTTGGTGATTGAATTGATCGCCACATCCTATATTCCATGTTGCTTTGATTTAAGCAATTTTCTGATGCTTGCTGTCAATCTAAACTTGTGGATTGAAACTATTGGCATTCTATATTCCATACGAAAATTTTAGCATATTTCCTTTGTTTTGCTTTGACAGTGCTCAGAGGGTTTCATGCATACACGGATGCGTCGTCGTGTGGAATCTTTGATTCAGGTAGTCTGTGGCCCTTAATAGTTTATTGTGAACAACCTTCGTTGTTTGGGCTTTAGTTGGATTTATCAATTTTTGGTATATGAGCAAGAATGCTATGCAGTTACACTTATTGTTTGTTTTACTCTGATCAATTTGTGTGTATGCTTTACTTCAGAAGAAGCAACACAAATTTCTCTTCAGTTTTTCGTTAGTTAGTGCTTTTTGTATTACACACTTTTCTCTTTCTTCTGTTAGCTAAGAGCTAGGAGTTCTGGGTGAAAAAATTGTTATACAACGTATTCATTTAGTTAGCTTTTTGTATTTTTACACTTTTCTCATTCTTCTGTTTAGCTGTTTAATAAGAGCTAGGAGTTATGGGAATTATCCATATTTGACCATTAGATAGATTTAGATGTCTTGAGAATTAAGTTTTAATGAATATCATTTTCCCTGTGCTTTTTTTTATTTTTTGCCAAGTTAATTTCCAAGTTTTATCAAATTATTAATTTCCTGTAGGCTCTGGATCGTGCGAAGCCAGATTCAGAGAATTCCAAGAAAACAGGGCATAATGCATCATTTAAGCGACTGGTTTGTCATAAAAATCGCTAATATTGATTCTTTAAACAAAGCAGTCATGATTTTGCTTTAGTGTTGCTAAAGAATGTTTTTACATCATCAACAACTTACGTATGTATGAAATTGATTGCAGAGTCTGAAAGAAGGACGGGCCAGTCGAAAGTAACAAAGTTGGTTATTGGAGAGCAAAGAGGACAATGTTCTTTTGCTGTCCACGGGTGCAGGTGCTTGTAATTTATTCTTTTGTTAGAAAAAAAAAAGGAAAGGAAACTTTGTTTAGTTGCTATTTGCTAACATGTACAACTACTTGGCTGGTTGTTTTCCTTTGAAGTGGAAAGTGTTGGTCTTAAATCGCTTCCATATCCATATGTAGGTACATTTCTGGTTTGAGATTTAAGTTATTTATTTATTTCATTTAGGTTTTTTCTTATTATAGAGAGAGAGAGAGAGAGAGAGAGAGAGATGAGGTTTTTGGAGGAAATAAGGTTTTATAGGAAAAGAGTGGGAAACTTAGTGAACTGCAGTGGCTTTTGACCAAAATTTGGGAAAGCTAAAGGCATGGCGTGATTGAGGCATAAAATGATTAGCATGGGTCTCTGGGGAGAGCCGAGTGTCTCAGATCTAGAATGGGTGACTTTCATCGACTAGTATAGGAATCTGAAGACATTAGGAGATCTGAATCTCACCGTGGCAAAGGGTTTTCTTAAATTTAGAAATAAATGGATCGGGGTATCTTTTTTTTTCTCTTATATTATATTTGTCAACACCTCATCATGCTATTCATTTGACCTTGGCTTTCGGCCTTTGTGACGAGCACTTTCATTTTTTTTTCTTTTCATTTTCTTTTTAGTCCATCCATGTTAGTATGTGCTTATATATTGTATCTGACTTTTTTTTTTTTTTAAAATGCACTCTTTCCGTCACCGGGTGATATTGATAGGAAGACAATGCCAGTTCCAATTAGTTTGTCAAAATTTTTGTATCATCGTTCTATATTGAAACTTATTTCAAATAAATGGTTTGTTTACTGTATTGATAGATTTCTCAAGAGAATTATAGGACCCGTGTTGTTCGCCCATTTGAATGTGTGTATTTGAATAGAAATTGTGGAATGTGTTATAATTGGAATGGGAGACATTTGAATGGAAAAAATAGTGGAATGTATTGTAATTAGAATGGGAGCATTTGAATGGACCATTCAAAAACACCTCTCCCCCTCCATTCTCATTCAAGACACAAAAAAATTATTCTAATGGTTAACTTTTCGGATGGACCATTTGAATGAAAAAATTGAATTGTTGAAACAAACACACATTCTAAAAGATCATTTGAATGAAAAAACTGAATTGTTGAAACAAACACACATTCAAATAAATTTTCCATTCCAATAAAATAGAATAGTTGAAACAAACGGGCCAATATTTTAGCAATCAGGTCAGGATGAGGATGAGGTTGTCATAACATAATAAAAGCAAGGGCGCATAAAAAAAATAAATAAATAAAAAAGCGGAAGAAAACAAGGAAAAAGAGAAGCTTTTTTGTCATATGATGTATATGATATTGATGAAGACAAAACAGCACAACCAGCATTTTTACAACTACAAGAGATCACTATCATCATCATTCTGGACATTCAGAAAACTTTTATAATCAAGGGCAAAAAAAAAGAAAAAAAAAACACCAGAAAAGCAGCCAAATAAATGACCCAGAAACAAAATTTTAAAAAAAAAAATAGAAAAAAAAAAGATTTTTGAAAAAAAAAAATTGCTAAAAGGTGGCCGAACAGTGAAGGTGAAGCCCACAAGCACAAGAAGAATGAATTCACAGGCAGAGCTCCACGATCTTCTCCAATAATCTCGATATCTCTATCACAGTTAGGATTTAGGATTAAGGAAAGCCCCTCTCCTCGTCTCTCCTCTCCTCTCCTCTCCTCTTATTAGTCTTGACTCTTGTCTTGTAGGCACATTTTTTCTTCTTCCAACTTCCAAGTCACTCAAACCCCCCATATATTAGGCATTAAAAAAAATGGGTAAATTCGGATTTCACAAAAAAAAAAAAAAAAAAAAAAATTGCTCCTTTCTTCTGCAATGGCAACAGTACCAAGAAAGAATACATAATTCAAATTCCGACTCCAATTCCAATTCAAGCCTCCCTCCCTCCCTCCCTCAGGCCTCAGCTTCCTTTTGCTCTTTTGCTTAGTGGGCCCCAACAATCATAAATAAATAATAAATTCAAGTGGGCCCCCCACGAAACCTACTGGAATGGAATCGATTGCAAAAGGTCACGGGTGGACCCCACCCCACCCCTCACTCACCAACTACGAAATTTTCAAACCAGCACAGCACAGCACAGCAGCAACTCGTCTCTCGAGAATTTTCGAAAATAATAACAATAATAATAGTATTATTATTATTATGTGCTCTCAGCTCAGCTCTACTCGGAATCACTCTCCACGCTTTCCATTCCTTTCAGTCCCCTTCGCTTTTGCTGCATGTGCAAGCCACATCCAATCAATAAACCAAACATTCAAAAACCTAAAAAAGCAACTATTATCACTGGTGCACTGCTCTGCTCTGCTTGCTTCTTTCTAATATTATTTAGTAATAATAATAATAATAATAATAATAATATATTAATGTATATATTATATATATATATATAAAAAAAAAAAAAACCCAAAAAGTAAGTATTACTGCTCCTTCCTAATGCTATTCTATGCCAATAATATATGCTCCAATAGTATTAGGCTTCTAGCCTCTTCTCACTTATTCCAAGCATCATTACTGTACAAAATAAACTCTTTTTATAAAACATGTAATGTAAAATAACCATTCAGCGATTTCTCTTAACGCACTGTCTTGACTTTTTGACTTTTGACTAGAGTGAGTATACAAATATTCAATAGGAGAACAAGCCATGTGTGCATCATGTTCATAGGATTCGTATTCCTTTTTCCTAGTACAGAACAAGAACAAGCCAAAAGCAAAATTTATATACTAAAAATACTGCACCCATTTTTTTCACTTTAAGATAAGATCTATACACTAAGATCTTATCTTAGAGCTATCTAATTTTCTGCTAATGGCATTAATGATACTATTTATATCCCAGATAAACAAACCTACAAAAAGAGACACATATATATAACGTGTATAGTGTATAACAGCAGGTGCAGGTATAGTAGCATTACCTTCTTCACACATTTCTTCTCCCTAACCTCATACCGATTCCTTGTCAAGTCTGACAGCCACATCCCCGGGAAACAATACTGCCAAAACCCCAACCATCATCCATCAATGATTTTATTTCTTTTCTTTTCTTTTTTTTCCTTTCTTTTTTCCTTCCAAATAAAATACCTAACAATATTTCTATGGGAGAGGATTAAAGAAATTCAAATGACAGGCTAAGATAAACAATAAAGTAAAGGAAGCCACTCAAGGGAAGGGAAGGGAGACATTAAATTTAATTAATTGGGGGTAATATTAATAATAAAAATAATAATATATACCTGGAGAGTTCTGTCAATATTCTTGGCCCTTTTCTTGGGCCTTTGAGGCAGCTTTGTGCCTTTCATAGCAAGAAAATCATCTTCTTTCTCCTTTCTTGATAGAGCAATATATATTCTGGGCCACTCCAACACTTGAACAGTCACCTTCTCTCCAACTACAACGGCAGGAGCAGCAGCAGCAGCAGCAGCACTAGTATGGGTGGCCCCACCCTCATGGTCAGCTTGCAATGAAGCCGCTGATTCGATATGATTCGATACCGATGACCCATTTGGCTTCTCATTCGCTAATCTTCCTGAACAAGACACCTTCCTATCATTTTTGTCCGGCGGAGGAGATCGTTTTCCAACCGTAGATCTAGAAGCGACACGGCTGCTGCCTCCACAGATTCTCGAGGGTGAGCCGTTAGCAGTAGCAGCAGCAGCAGATCGATCGTCTAAATTCCTAGTCATGGCCAACAAATGATACGTTGTTATAATAAGACTTAAAAAGAGATGGCTGAGCAATCGCTGATAGAGTAGTAGACCGCGCAGTGCTTTTGGGATTGGTTTCAAAAAGGAAGGAAGGTGTGTGGGGGAGATTATTAGAGAATAGATAAACTAAAGTTGTAAACTTAAACTCAACAAACTACAAGACTAGTCCATAAATCAAAGGCAGGCTAGCTAAAGTGTAGAGTAGACAACAGAAAAAAGACAGAAATAAATACCCCCATCAGCCTGAGAGTCCAAAGTCCCAACTAAAACAAGAAAAAGTATACTAATCTACTACATAACCTTACTCCTCCTTCCTACACCTACACTGCTGCATATATGTATGTATTCTTCTACTTGTAATTACTGTCCCCAAGAAAAAGAAGAAAAATAGATTTAAAAACACACAACCAAATGTTATAAATAAACACTACAACTTCCAATAAATAATTAAAACAAAAAAAAAAAAAAGAAGAAAAGAAAAGTAAAATTGGGGTTAAAACGACTTTAAAAGAGATTAGATGATGGTGGTCTTCTTTTAAATTCTCTTAAAAGGACAAAAGCATCATGAGGTGTTGGAAGGATGATCTGTCACATTAGAGGCTGAGACAGTAAAAAACATAAGACTTTTCTTTTTATTTTTTTTTCCTTTTCTTGATAAATATCCTCCAGTAGTCCAGTCCAAACCCATTAATCCACCACATCAACATAACAAAAAATACAAAGAAAACTGAGAGAGAGGGGGGGGGGGAAAGGATCACACTGGGATGGGATCGAGTGGTGCTTGGATACACCCACTAAAAGTGGCAAGAAAACAGAGCCCAAGAGAAGAGAGACCATAAACAAACGTAATTTAAAGACATTACAAGGGAAGGGAAGGGGCAGAAAAGTAAAAAGGTGGTATGGCATCTTCGCTTCGGCATCTTAGGTAGGAATAGGAAAAGAGTAGGATAGACTTAGATGAGAAGGTCCGACGGAGAATCAGAAAACCAGAAGCATAGCATACTCAAGTTTTGACCTTTCTCTCAACAAACAAAACAGAACACTAGAGTGTCCATTAAACAAGAATGAATCTCACTCCGAAACTAATAATATACATATATAAATCATCACAAAGTAAAGAGATCAGAATATTAAAGGCGAAAAGGAAATCATTTCATCTCGTAGAAAGACGACGATTTAGATAAAGATATAATAGACACCTTAGGATGACAAACACAATGTGACTGACAATGATACCTATGAGGAGGAAGCGACCCAGAAGCTTCTTTTCTGGCTCTGCCGTTAGATAAGGAGGAGGAGGATGCAAGTGGAGGTGGAGGTGGCGGAGGCGGAGGCGGAGGCGGAGGAGGCATGGTGGAGGAGGAGGTTGGCAACTTGTCAGAGGGTCCAGCGTGGAGCAGTCTCCTTTGCCTGGCTTGAGCAGATGAGGAGGAAGACTCGTCGGTGAGGGTCCGGATCTCGTTTCTGGATGCCCTCGACCTCTTTTTATGTCCCCATTGCAAAAGCATATCTCGGCTGGGGCTGGGGCTGCTCTCTGGTCTCTGGGTATGGGTGGTATCATTGTGATGGTGGAAGTGGTTGCTGTTGTTGTTGTTGTTGTCTTCGTCGTTGTTGTCGGATTGGGCAAAATGGTGGTCTTGGGTTCTAGATGGGGATCTGAATCTATACGATGATTTTGGTTCAAAACTTGAGGTAGAAGTAGAAGCTGTATTCATGTTGGTGTTATTGAGATTTGTTGGGGGGCTGTCTTCCTTGCATAAGCTGCTGCTTCTGATGTTGGGGTTGGGAATGGGATTGGGATTGGGCTTTTTCCCATTGCTCAATGGAAGACAATCTGGGCTTACTCTTTGATATCTGCAATAACAACATTGAAATTGAACAAGAAAAAGATGAGACAACAAAACCCAGGATCTCTGAAAATTCAACATTAAATACAAGAATGAATAGTGTTCATGCCCAGTTAAAAGAAGAAGTTTTTTTTTTTTTTTTTTTTTTTTTTTTTTTTTTTTAAAAAAAAAAAAAGAGGAGGTTGATCGATGGGATGAAGAAGCAAACTAGACAAAGACCAAATCAATTAAACAGCAAAACAATCAAACAAACGAAAAAGACAAAGGTACAAGAAATGCAATAAACAGAGGTCATAAATGAAAGATCTCTGCAAAAGAAGCAAAGGCAAAGCCAGGGAGGAGTCATGTTGCACTTTGGCAGACATAATCTTTGATGAATCAGAAGAAGCAAAGAGAAGATTAACCCAGAAGGATTTCATTCATGAGAAAGGTATTGTTATATAATATAAACTAGAAACACCATAAGCATAAAGATTGGCAGTGGCTTCTATAAAAACATAAATCAAGATGAAGAAGAAGAAAAAGAAGAAGAAGATCCCAAATTAAAAAATAAAATAAAATAAAATAAACGGAGGAGGAGGAGGAGGAGGCGGCGGCGGGGGGCACACCTCATCATTTGCGTAGGCGTAGCTTCCTTCACTCTTTCATTCAGTCAGACGTTCTCTCGCTCTGCTTCTCTGTTTTGCATTCATTGATTCACAGACAAATCCCCAAAGACACCAAAAACTCCAAACAAATTGTTTTGTTTGAGAGAACTTCTTAAGTCATACAACATAAGAATGAAGGAAAGAAAGAGAGACCAACAACAACAACAAAAAACTCAAAAAGTGGGCGACGCCACCAAAATTTATAAATACACAAATTATTTTCTTTATTTCTTCTTATTATAATAGTCCTTAGTCCTATAACTTATAATAATAATAACAATAAATAGGGAGGACTACAGTAATAGCCAGTAGGACCCTACGTAGGGTCATTTTTTATACGCCGTTAGATAGTATTTGTGGAGAATAACAGAAATATGTGAGGAATCTATTTATATACAGATTCCCATCAAACGGGTATAAACAGGACCCTACGCAGGAACGTCTCTACTGTAAACGCGTCCTAAATAAATAATGATAATAATAATAATAATTATAATAATAACTTATCAATTCACTCGTAGCCCCAGACCACACCACATTATCAGGCACAGGCGCTTGCACTTGCGCACTTGCACTTGCACTTGCACTTGCAGAGATTACCCAACTGTCCTAATTGGGCTTCGGCCTTCATCAACACCCCAAGCAAGCAAGCAAGCAAGCAAGCAACCCGACAAATCAAGCCCATTTTAGCCACCAAATAACAACATGGCCTTTTACTCTATCACCCACAACTCACACAATTGGTTTGTATAGTAATAGTAATTGTAATCAATGTATCATTTTATCTTATGAATTTTCAATTTATATATTAATGACTCTTAAATTATATAATTGTTAATAGCAATGACCCATTTTGTGATAAAAAAATTATTATTGTAATAATTATATTATTCAGTGACCATTACTATGTAAGTTGAAAATTCATGAAACAAAATAATACTACAGGTATAATTCAGGGGCTATTAATATCTCTAACTCTTCCAAAAAAAAGACATAGATAGGACTAATTTGGCACAAAATAACTTATGTCGTTTTAAAAAAAATACACAAAAAAGTCATTTTGGCCATAATTAGTCGTATCCATGTCATTTTTTCTAACTATCATTTGAAATAAGTTTTTTGGGAGGATCTATTGTCACCTTTTATCTACTCTTCTCATATTAAATTTAAAATTACCATAATATTTAAAATTTTAAATATGGGGACTAATCTAGTAGATTTTTTTTTTTAACCTATCTATAAGTACTTTTTTATTATCTAACGGCTATAATGATTTAAGTAGTTCAACAAAATAATAAATAAATAAATATACCTATTTCTCTCTCTATCTTTTTATTTATAGTTGACGTATCAATTTTAATTGGCTAAAAAAATACCTATAAGTAGGTTTTAAAAAATACCTATTAGATGGAACATAATATAGTTACAATTTTCATTTGAATGGTTCTATTGCTACCATTTTATTTGTTTTCTATACAGCTCTTTGAAAACTACAATTTTAATTAAAAATTAAAAATTCATTGTGCTTTTGTTATTTCTAAATTGATCCTAATTTAATTGTCTTTTTTCTTTCCATTCACATTTACAACACCCCTCTATTTAATTCTCTCTCATATGTTCCTCTTCAATGCCCAAGAGCCCAGAATCTTTTCCTCTTTTTCCATGAGTTCTTCTTCTTCCTTGCAACGGGGAGACTCATGATTTTATATCTTCTTTTGCATTTGTCATTTCAAGCCCAGTAAAAAATCTTTTTGATCGCGTGGAAATAAGTATATTGGTAACAAAGCAGAAATTTTTGGCTTATGATGATAAATAACTACGGAACCCCACAATACAGGTAGTCTAGATTCACTGTTCTATTAACAATAAAGGGATTGCATCACAATATAATTAGCAAGCAACTTAAAAAAAGATAACCTCCACCAAGCAATTAGAAAGAGTATAAAAAAAAAATAGCAGGTAAAAAAGTTTTAGAAAAACTTAAGAAAATGGAGACATAAATCTTGTGTTAAAGATGAGAGGAGAAGACAATGGGCATTGGGAACGTAATTAATTATCTATGCAGGGAGAGAGGTAGAAAGTGGGGTGGAAAGAGAAAGGATATAAGATTAAGGGTTATTTTAGGAATACTAAATGAAATAAAAATTATAATTAAATTTTACATTTTAAATAGGATTATGATTTTAAATTTAGTGTAGGAAGAATAGACAGATGAGTGACAATAGAGCCATTTTTTTCATTTGATTGATTATTCTTAAATTAACCTTTAATTTAATCTTATACCTTTTCTCTTTCCACCCCACTCTCTCACCTAGGGGTGGCAATTTAGGTCACGATACAGTAACATGACTCGAAAATGACACAAAATTAACAAGTTTGAGTTTGTCTTAAACATGTTCAGGTCAAAATAGGTTAAACTCATTTAAATACGATTAAATAATATGTCATAAATAGGTTAATATGTTACTCAAAATTGACTATTTAACACGATTAAATTTTTTTAGACTTTATATTATTTTGTGTATATCAAGACTTAAACATTCTCTTTATATTTTATGTACCAAAACTTGAAAGTTTTATTTTAGTTTTAAACTTTGGATTGTGTGTTATATTTATTTAATTTATTATGGTTGATTGGCTACATTGGAAATGTAAAATAAGTCAATAGATTGTATCAAGTTATATTATGTGAAATAGGTTAACATATTAAATTTAATAGTTTAATACGTTATGTCAAGTTGAACCAAAGACAATATATTTATCATTAACATATTAAATTGAGTTCAATTAACGGGCTAACAGTACACAGGTTAGTAAGTCGTGTTATGTTAGACACGATCTAAATACGACATATTCAAATAACATGTTAAATATGTCGTTCACAAGTTAACCTGTTTATTTAGCATGTCGGATGTGGATTTATAAATTATGACACGAAAAATAAATAGATCAGGTTTAGATTTAGTAGTTGCTCATCATACATATGCCTCAACACGACAACACGAATTGCTACCCCTAGTCTCACCACTCTCACCACTCACCAAGCTACCTAAGAAAGATAACCTCACCAAGCAATTAGAATGAAAAAAAAAAAAACAAACAAACAAATTAGTACGTATAAAAAAGATTTAAGAAAATGGAGAAGAAATCTTGGGTTAGAGATGTGATGAGAGAAAAATGATTGCTAATTCTATTGGTGATACAATTCATTTATTGTTGGGGTTATATAGTTATTTATAATTATAAGCCAAAAATGTATATTTTATTACCAATTTATTTATTTCCACCCAATTACCAATCATATAGGGATTTTTTTTTTAAAGTGGGACTTAACTAATAAACTTTACTTATTATAAATTAAAGAAAAAAACCTACTACTATCCAATTCCTACCCCACCCCATTAGGGATAATAGGTTTTCACGCCTACTCTTGGTGTGACTCGAATTTAGGATCGAAATCCCAAGTAGTAAGTACTCTTACCACTTGAGCCAACCCACTTCGTCAGATCACATAACGATTTTAATGAGCTTGGATATATAAAATTCACGAGTTTCTTAATTGCAAGAGGTAAGAACTCATGAGAAAAAAGAGGAAAAGATATCATACGGGAAAAAAAAATGCTTAGGCTTCTTGGCCATTCATGAGAGAGTTGCAATTATAAAGGATAAGTAAACTAATGAGTAGAAACAATGAGTACTACGATGTTTTATTAGTATTTATTTTCAGTGGTCATCTAATTGGGTCATTTAATCATAACTTTTGAGTTGAGGATATTTGTTGAATTTTAGACCTAAAATGGGACACATATTTAGTAGATCAATTGGTACCAGGGTTACACTTAGAAACCTCTTAAAGGTAGAAGTTCAAGATTCGAACCTCTGGGAATGCGAAAGAAATCCTTAGGTGTTATGGAGCTTACAGAAGACAGTAAATATAAGTAATGATAATACCATGTATAAGAACCACAAGTCCGTAGGCAAAAGAGTCTAATGGAGGCTTGAAGCGGGAGTTTTTACACTGACACCGACGAGTAAAATTCCCTTATGCTTTAGACCCAAAAGTAACTACAGAGAGTGTGTTATTTATTAGTAGAAGAAGTAAATCTCTTTGGACTAAAGTAACGAAAAGTAATTGGCATCTAAATGGATTTCGCGACTTAGCAACAATTTCTTGACTTATATTTAGCTACTTAAGTATTTCATGACTTAAATATTTCGTTGATCATATTTTGTTACTTAAGAGTGGCTATTCTATAATTTTTGTCTATGTCACTCCATTGAGAGTCAGTCGTGTGATTTGGCAAGACTTAAATGAAATACTACTACTCTATTCTTACTTGTAGACTTTTTATTTGAACATGTCACCCCTTAGTATACTTGTCAAATCCGCTTTAACGTTACACAGAGGAAAATGCAGAGGAAGGCCAGAAATCAGAAAATTGAAGTTCCTACTATAAGCCATAAGTTTCGACAGCTTCCAATGGCCGAAGCTGATGATCCAACAAATCATAAGAATGTTGTAATTAAAAGCAGACAATCTCCCTAAGATTTTGGTTTACAATAATAGTACTACTTGGCGCTCGTGCTGCTTCATATATAATTACAACACTAATCTTTCTCACAGAAAACTATCCAAAACTATTCTACATGCTTGAAAAAAAAAAGTTAAGTGTGCATCATCAGAAGTTGTTGGTTGAATGAATATTCTATTGGATAATCTAAAAGGGATGCATGCCTCGGGCTAGCAGTAAGTAACAAAGGACCAAAAATATAAATGAAGATTCTATAGGATAATGAGGATGATGAAATTAAATGACCATGGTATGTACTATGTAACATCAAATCGCCAAAACTTGTTTTAGCTATACAAACACTAAGCTTGCCAACAGTATCACCACCAACTCCACTCTAACAAGTATGGTTTGACAACGCACGATGTTGTATTTTAAGGATTCCATTATTTTTTCCTGAAAAAAAAATGGAGGAAGGGGGCGATGTTCTCCCTAAGCATGATTATAAGAGCTTTCAATCCCGTTTATAGAAATGTTCACTGAGGACCTTTTGAGTCAAGCATTACCCTATGGAGAGATAGAGCAGCCCATCGCTAGCCTCATCGTGTGTAACTAAAGGTAAGACTCGTATAGGATGAAGTCCCAGGTACTCTACATCGGGTGTTGGGTTGGCAGAAACAAACCTTCACATTTAAAACTCCTAAGGGAGCTACCCAACGCCTTAACCCTTGACCATAACTATCTACATACCAAGGCTTACCACCATACCATCCCATTCGGTGGTTTTAAGGATTTCAATCTGAGAACATTTTATGATATGCTAAAAATTTAGTGAAACTAACTACTCTATCCTCATCATACACTAGTATTTAAGTATTTTACACGTAGCATATTGCATGAAGGGATACATAATACTCTCTTTTATCGTTATCCTTTTTCTCTGGAGACTAAATAGTAATGAAGTGTAGTATAGAACATATTCCACGTATTCTAGGAGTCAGTCCAATCAGAGTTTGCAATATCGCCTAGTATATTGTGTATGGCCGAATAGAGTTATATTTTTTTTTCTTTTCCTTTTTTTTAATGAGTAGACGACTCTCTTTTCCACTTTTTTAGTATCATAGTTTGATATTTAGAATATTACTATACATTATAATATTATTAAATAATAAAACTGGATAGTAAAATGCACATATCACCCATAGAAACTGGAGAGTTGAAAAGACAGTAACTTTAGCACTTTTTTTTTGTATTCTGTTTTTGTTTTCTGTTTTTTGGGTAAAATAGAGTTAGAATCTAAGCACTACAAGTGCCTTATTTCTATATGACTTTCTATCTCATTATTTGTATTTTATTGTTTTTGAAAACAAGTAATAAAATAAAATTTGTCAAGAATATATTTTATTTATAAAAATTGAAAATCAAAACAAAATTTTTACTTCTATTTTTAATTTATTTATATAAAAAACTAGAAGTGAATCCAAACAAACTTATAATATTTATTATATCTATTTCAGGTGAATTTTCAAGAATCATAATTCCATGTTATATCCAAAACCATTCGAATAATGCAAAAATATTCGAATAATGCAAAAATATTCTATTAATTTTGTTTTTAATGGAAAAAGAAATGGAATGTTGGGATGAATTTATTAAAAAGATGAATAAGTTATATAAAGGTGATGATTGTGCTTGGCCACGAAGCCCTGGGCAAGGACTAGTAGTCCTTGTTTTCAGCTGAAAAATGGAAACAGTAGCAACTCATTGACCAAAAGAATTAGATTGAATACTACGAATCACTAATCACTAGAGAGAACAAAAAAGATTGAAATAGGTCTACCACAACTAGAGGGGGGGAAGATGGAGAGCCAGAGCCAGAGGGATCAAAGTTATTTGCTTTTTCCTCCTTTTTATTTTTCATCACATAAATAGAATAGAGTGGCCTTAAATTAGTAAAGCAATGAGGGGTCGGGAATCGGTGCTCCCAGCAACAAAGCAAAGCATGCATGGTCCCATTAGACTTTAGTCCCACCTCTCCAACTAAGGAATCCACCTAAAAAGCAACAAATACCAGTACTCTACAGTCTACAATACCATTAATTCTGCCTACCTATTTATTTTACTTTTATATATATATCTTCTTCACTTTGCTTATCATCATTATTATTAAACTCCTAAAAGAAGACACACTCATTTATTCCATTGACTCCTGTACTCGCTTGTATTCATATCTAAGTACATCTAATATAGTACCTCCATTCCAACCAATTTCAGATACTCTAATCCAAACTTCTCTTTTCTTTTTCATCAATTTTACATCATCTAAAATTTTGTTTAATATAATATTTGTCTTATTAGAAAAAAAAAAGAAAAAAGAAGGAAAGAAAAGAAAAGAGCAAGATATAAGATGACGTAACATTTATTTGTTGGTGGGATAAGAAAATGGAACAGAAGATTAATTCCACTTACATGATATATGAGAGATATGATACTCGCATAAAGTTATAATTATGATTGGTAGAGTGTGATTTGGATGTATCTATTATGCTGATCCAATAAGCTTTTTTGAAAAAGAAAAAACGAATAATATACTTGATTGTGTTGGTTCCTATCAAGTTTTGATTGGGGCCAAGAACCTCTATATATGATCTCCTACAATGTTTCAGATTCAAAATCTAATCCCTTTTTTTTTTTTTAAATTTAAATTTCCCCTAATCTGGTGGTGCTGGACGATGGATTCGAAAAAGAAGAAAAGTAAAGTAAAGGGTGTGTTGTGTTAATATAGAGTCCAAAAACCAAAAGCAAGAAAAGAAAAATAAACCTTGTTTGATCAAACGGTCTGTTGTTATCGATATTTACATGCAAACTTTGCTTTTTTAAGCTTTTTCTTTTCATAAAGTTAAAGATGATACCATAATATACTGTGATGAATAGAAAAAAGCAGAAAGAGAGTGAAAGGACGACTTCAACCTTGGATGCTGATAAATTATAAGAAACTCTTCCTCTCATCTCATATATCTGTAAGTAATACTCAACAAAACATATTCTTATTATTCTTCTTCTTCTTCTTCTTCTTCTTCTTCTTCTTCTTCTTCTTCTTCTAAGATGTCAGCTCCTTACCTTAATTTTCCATGAAACCAAACACCATATTTGCAGTCGTTTCTTCAAAAATGAAGTTGGCATGTCATAGTATTCTTCTCTTCCTTCTAATCACTACCTGTCTTCACTCTGTTTTTTCTTCTTCACACAATAATAATAATAGTAATAATATTCATGAGCTATCTCTAAGAAGGCAAGCTTCAATCTTGGTCTCTCTTAAACAATCTTTCCAAACCTCCAATTCTTCTTTCGACAGCTGGAACATATCAAACTCCTCGTCCCTTTGTTTTTGGCCCGGAATCCAATGCGACGACACCAGAAAAACGGTCGTTTCACTCAACATATCCAATTCCAACATTTCTGGCACCCTCTCCCCTGTAATCACTCTGCTTCCGACTCTGGTCACTCTCTCAGTCTCCGAAAACAATTTCTCGGGCAGTTTTCCTTTTTCGAAGGTTCGCAACCTCCCGAGGCTTCGTTTCCTTAACATATCCAATAATCAGTTCAGTGGTGAATTGGACTGGGATTTCTCTCGGCTAAAAGAGCTGGTTGCGTTGGATGCCTACAACAACTTCTTCAATGGCTCACTTCCCTTCGGAGTCACTCAGCTTCCTAACTTGCACTACTTAAACTTAGCCGGGAACTACTTCTCGGGATCGATTCCTCCCAGCTACGCGAACATGGTGGAGCTCAAATATCTGTCTTTGGCGGGAAATGATCTTAGTGGTTTGATTCCCAGTGAGCTTGGCAATCTTACCAACCTGGAACAGCTTTACTTGGGCTATTACAATGACTTTGATGGAGGAATACCAGCTGAGCTTGGGAAGCTGATCAATCTTTTCCACTTAGACCTTGCTAATTGTGGCTTGGAGGGTCCGATCCCACCGGAGCTTGGGAATCTTAACAAGCTAGACACTCTCTTCCTTCAAACCAATCAGCTCAGCGGTTCGGTTCCTCCTCAACTTGGCAACTTGAGCAGCCTGAGGTCTCTAGATCTTTCAAACAATGCTTTGACAGGAGAAATCCCAGTGGAGTTGGTGTCGGGGCTCGGCGAGCTTACCCTTTTGAACTTGTTCATCAACAAGTTTCATGGAGAGATCCCAAGCCCCATTGCTGAGCTGCCCAAGCTGGAAGTAGTCAAGTTTTGGCAGAACAACTTCACAGGAACGATCCCTCCGAAGCTCGGTCAAAATGGTAAGCTGACTGAGCTTGATTTGTCAACTAACAAGCTCACTGGGACTGTCCCCAAGTCTCTGTGCTCTGGAAAAAAGCTGAGGATTTTGATTTTGCTCAACAATTTCCTGTTTGGTCCTTTACCTGATGATCTGGGCCAATGTGAGACGTTGATAAGAGTACGAATGGGACAGAACTACTTGACAGGAACTTTACCAAATGGGTTTCTCTACTTGCCTGAGCTTTCACTATTGGAGCTACAGAACAACTACCTGAGTGGACAACTTGAGCAACAAACAACCGAGGTACCCTCAAAACTCTCATTGCTTAATCTCTCAAACAACCGCTTATCTGGCTCCATTCCTACTTCTATTGGCAACTTCTCTAGCTTACAGATCGTCTTACTAAGCGGGAACCGATTCACGGGCGAAATCCCATCTGAAATCGGTCACTTAAAAAGGACTGTCTTCAAATTGGACATGAGTAGAAACAAACTCTCAGGGAACATCCCTCCCACAATAGGCAATTGCGTCTTGTTGACTTACTTGGATTTGAGCCAAAATCAGCTCTCAGGCCCAATCCCACCTCAGATTGCTCAAATCCACATTCTAAACTACCTCAACGTCTCCTGGAACCACTTAGGCCAAGGCCTTCCCAAGGAACTGGGATCCCTAAAGAGCTTAACTTCAGCCGACTTCTCTCACAACAACTTGTCTGGTTCGATACCCGAAACTGGTCAGTACCTCTTCTTCAACTCCACATCCTTCATTGGCAACCCCGAGCTCTGTGGCTCTTCTGCTAATGTTCCATGCAACCACTCTTCGTCCTCACCATTAGAACATCATGAGAACCAAAACGACGTCGTTAAGTCTCATGTCCCTGCTAAGTTCAAGCTCATATTCGCTTTGGGGCTCTTGTTCTGCTCATTTGTGTTTGCAACTTTGGCGATCATCAAAACCAGAAAGTCACGAAAAAGTGGACATTCATGGAAGCTCACGGCATTCCAGAAGCTTGAGTTTAAGAGCCATGACATCTTGGAATGTGTTAAGGACAACAATGTGATCGGTAGAGGTGGAGCCGGGATCGTCTACAGAGGGACCATGCCAAATGGAGAAAATGTAGCCGTGAAGAAGCTCTTGGGAATAAACAAACTAGGCTCTTCTCATCATGACAATGGATTAACGGCTGAGATTCAGACACTTGGCAAGATCAGGCACAGGAACATCGTCCGATTGTTGGCCTTCTGTTCCAACAGAGAGACCAATCTGCTTGTTTATGAGTACATGGAAAATGGGAGCTTAGGCGAAGTTTTACATGGGAAAGGTGGTGGATATCTAAAGTGGGACACAAGGCTAAAGATCGCCATTGAAGCAGCCAAAGGGCTTAGTTATTTGCATCATGATTGTTCTCCATTGATTCTCCATAGAGACGTTAAGTCAAACAACATTTTGCTCAATTCTGACTACGAGGCCCACGTGGCCGATTTCGGGCTCGCCAAGTTTTTGCAGGACAATGGCGCGTCCGAGTGCATGTCTGCCATTGCTGGCTCATATGGCTACATTGCACCAGGTATGTGGTTGGGTAACATTTACACTAGGATTTACTTTAAAAGTTCTTGGTTTTATTCCAATTGATTTGGCAGTATATTTGATGGTGTTTATGAGTTACATTATTTAACACTTGAAGGCTCATATAATAGAGTAGAGAAAGAACACTTATGGATAGTGCATATTTTAAAATCACAAGTGTGCCATATATAAATAATGCAAAAGTGCATGTTCATTATTGACAGGATATGTTTTTATACCATGTCACAAAATTTGTTTAACGATCATCTAGACTTAGACTAAGCCCTTTTGATCAAGATGTGTGCTTGACTGAAATGCATATTCAATTATTTGACGAAGTAATAGAAAAATGACTGAAATGGAATATACTAGTTTGCCCCTGCCTACATGTTGTTGTAGATACTTGATACTTTACTTTGCACCCAAAAAAAAAAAAAAAGGAAGAAAGAAAGAAAGAAAATGAAGAAGAAAGCAGAGAGGCATGTGGTAGATTCCAAGAAGGGTAAAAAGTTAGGCTCCACTAAAACAAAGGAAAATTCCGCTTTTACTTTTTTGTTTCTTTTTTAATTTTGCTATATGATATGAGGTCACACTAAATGGGGGTATGAGCTAGCTTTTGCATGTCTTGAAACCACAAATCCATGTTCTGTTCATTTACACCAATCACAAAAACCTTTTTTGCCCCAAATCCAATATCATACCCACATCAAAACCTACAACAATTTCAAAACATTAGCTATTCTATTTCTAAGCCCCACTTCCCCTAAACCCTAGAAAGTAGAAAGAGAAACATCTGTAGTCCATTTTTATTATACACGATTTTTAAGAATTATTCTTTGCGCTTTGGAATTTGATATATATATATATACTTATTTTTTTGGTACGTCATGTCATGTAACTGCAGAATATGCGTATACATTAAAGGTGGACGAGAAGAGTGACGTGTATAGTTTCGGAGTGGTGCTATTAGAGCTGGTGACGGGGCGAAGGCCAGTGGGTGATTTTGGAGAAGAAGGGTTGGACATTGTTCAATGGGCTAAGATTCAGAGCAACTCAAGTAAAGAAGGGGTAGTGAAGATCTTGGACCAACGTTTGAGCAACAACATTAGTAATGTTCCAATAGAGGAAGCGATGCAAGTCTTCTTTGTAGCAATGTTATGTGTTCAAGAGCAAAGCGTGGAGCGCCCCACCATGAGAGAAGTTGTTCAAATGCTCGCTCAAGCTAAACAACCTTCTACTTTTAACATCCAATGAAGTATATCCCGGTGATACTTGACAAAGAGTAATTCTAAGTATCACTATTCACTAGAGTGACCATCATATTTTTGTCTTTATTTTGACTTTTTTGTCCTCCCTCCTAATTATATATTATATCATGTGATAGTGTGGGCCACAAAGTATAGAGATATGGCCTATATTTGTTGTGAACATGTGATGCATTTTTCTTAACAAAGACTATATAATATTAGAAGGCAGTTGAGTGATTGAGAGAGTGGGTAATAGAGTTGAAGACAGTTTCATAGTAGATATAGAACATACGTATTGTTCCTCCTCCTTTTTAATTTGGTCATTGTTGAAGTCAAAGTGGTTAATGCCATTCGGATGCTATGTATTGATGTAATGCTATTGTTATGCTGGCAAGATTGGTTATATAATTGTGTGTGTCATCCTTGAAACCGAGGAATGATCAAAATATGATGACACGTACTGATCAGTGACCAAATGATAAGATTGGCTACATTATTGGGCTGCCGAGGTTTGTTTTGTAATTGTATCATTTTCTCAAGTAGGGCCCCCATTTGTTGTTGGGGTTGTTAAGACGTGGAAATTCAAATTAGTGGACATGAAACTAAAAGAGGAGAAATAATCAACATACATGGTCTTGGAAGCACTAAAAAACATAAAGATTCTCCTAGATAACTGAAATTAAAAATCAATGCAAGCAAACAGGGTTAACATTGATAACCTTGCCCCATCAGCCGCAAAATCTGTTTCTGGTCCAGGTTTTTTTCCCTCTCTAATCTGCATCACATCATAGTTGCCAAAATAAATAAACAAATGAATATTGTGTAGCTGCTTATTTTTTCCCAATTCCGGTCAACTCTCTTTTATATTTTTCTTCCTAAGTGCCTGATAATCAAAGAATTTTCAAACATAAGATTCTTGAGTAGGCATTTCACTGCAGCTATGTTTGTTTGACATTATTTTTAAAGTTCACACGATCTTAACACTGAAGAAATAGCCTTAGCAACAATGCAAACAAACATGATAAAAAACAATGAACTTCCACAAGGTTTGATGCAAAAATTAAGCATCTCAAAAGCCCTATTAATACCACTTGAGAATTCTCTTTGTCCACATACACTTTTAACTTTTAATACGCATGCACAACAAATGCCCTCTTCATTACCAAAAAAAGAAAAAGAGAGGAGTAATCTTGTTTAATTAGATTCTTTTGGTTATTATTGCTTTGCCAAAAACTTGTAGAACACCAATTACATTCAGTTCCACACAAGAATATACAGAGCAATTATATAGCTGATACGGTGCTACCTCATGGTTCCAAGCAAAGGAGAAAAAGATCCTCTGAACCAAAATCCAAAAACTAACAAATTGTGTAAGAAAGAGTTCTTCCACTACAGGACTTGAATAAAGAAAAAACAGCCTTCCTTGGAACTCTTTAGAAGCAGCAGTCCATATAGACAAATTAAACAATACTCTCCAACTAAATAAGTAGGATTAATTATATTAATAGTACATGAATTATACATGTTGTACCACTTTAATAACTATGACTGAGGACGAGACTTCAAATCCCACAACCAAACAATGCCCAATATGCACTTTGCACACGACGGTTTTCCGTTAAAAAACTAAAAATTTATGACAAAAAGGTTATTACTGTAATAATTGCATAATTTAGTATAATTTACTATATAAATTGAAAATTCGGAGACAAGGTGATACAAACAGTGTAATTCGAGGGACGTTAATATACGTAACCCAAATAATTAACCAAGTAAGTTGCCATAATATTACAAGTGTTTAACCAAAAAAGTTGCCATAATATTATAAATGTTCATCTTAGTAATTGATACACAAAGGTTCATACCAAAACCCAAAGCGGTGAGATATATCTTTCATTCCAAAACAGAAGCTAACTAGAAAGCAATATATTCAGTTTATAGTATCTCAGAAAGGGTTATGTCAAGCAAAACATGTGAACTCATTACAGGAGCAGGGCCAAGTATCTGTTGCTTCGTTGACTGGGTATATAAGAAGGTTTACACATACATATACTGTTGCTGGAAATTTACTGGGCAAGGGAAATAAAGTACTAAAAAGAAAATGAGAAATTGAACAACATGCACATTTCTTTGTCCATTGTAGTACCTCTTTTATGTCTTAAAAAATAAGCATCTTTCCGGTATAGAACTCCAAAACCTGTTTTTAATCAAAGATGATCAAACAGAATTAAATTGAAATAGTACGCACTGGAGAAAATACGAAAAAAATATAATTGGGACCATAAGAAGAAAGAAATGTGTACCTGCAACATAATGGTCATTCTGATGAATGAGTATTTGATTCGATTTGACCATAAGATGTACCTAAAATATACACATATTTTTAATATTCAAGGGTTAAGTTTGCTTGACATGATATGATAACAAGTTAAGAAATGAGATGCGTTGTGCTCAGAAAATTAAAACTGTTGTGCTGCAGGACCAGCTTTTGTAATAAGACACAAATGCTTATACTGCTGTTATTCTACAAAGGAAATAAAACTGATTAGAAATGCACTAAAAAATTTGCAAGAAACAATGTGTGAACGAACCTGTAGAAGCTGAAGTAGTGATGTAATCTTGAGTCAGACCAGTTTCAGTAAATGCACTGATGCACATCCAATCCTGACCATTGACAAACTTAAGGAATGGAAGGTTGCATATCCCCTTTGGCAGTGATGTTAAATTGTGACATTCCTGAACTGTGAGAGACTGAAGAGATATAAGATTGCATAGTCCTTCTGGAAGAGTCTCCAAATTGGGGCATCCCCAAATTGTAAGAGTTTCAAGTGATAAAAGGTTGCCGATCTCCTCAGGAACAGAGACCAAATAGGGGCAATCTTGAATGACAAGGGACACAAGTGATGAGAGATCACCTATTCCATCTGGAAGTAAAGCCAAATTTAAACACAATTCTATCTTGAGAGACTCAAGTGAGGAGAGGTTGCCTATCACCATAAGCAGAAATTCTATGTCCTGAACATCTGAAAGTATCAAAAACTTCAATTTGGAAAGAGGGGAGAAGCAGCAAGAAGAGTGAATAGCAGAAAAAGAAGATGCTGATGTTGCTGCGACACTATCATTCCTCATCATAATTGTCTGTCGTAATGGCTCAGAGCTAGCTCCGTACAATCTCAGGCTTTCAAGATTTGGAAACAGTGGCATGGAAGTAAGGTTGGGACAATTGTTTATGTACAGAACAAGAAGTTTAGGGAATGAGATTTGATGCTGATGCTCTACAATTGATACCATGGCTTCACCATTGTTATTAGTACCCCCTCCCTTTCCAGGCCACCATCCTTTTAGATTATCACAGTTACTAATTGTTAGTTCTTCTAGGGATTGAAAAAACGACATTAATTTTGACATTGTTGACGAAGTAGAGGATAGATCCCAGTCTCTATCTGATACATACTCCAGAGCAGGCAAAGCTCTAAACATGAGCTTCTTAAGATAAGATAAATGGTGCAATGGAGGTAGAGACTGGCAACTTTTGCAATTAATTAACTCCAATTCAACAAGATTAGTAAGCGAAGAAAGCCAATCACAAAATCTCACCCCCATATAGTTCTGTACTATCAAAGCTTTCAGATTTTGAGGTGGAAGCAAGCCATCTAATGCCATTTCATCATTCCGCATGATATCTCCAGCATCATCATCATCGTTTTCGACTCCCTCCCAAGAAAGCCATAAGGATTCAAGGTTTACTTTGTCCTTCAAATGAGCAGCCTTTGAATCGAATGCAACATCTTCTATATGTCCCAATTTGAAAGTACAATGTCCCTGCAGGTGGGTAAGCCTGCTCAACTCACCAAGCCCACCAATTTTCCTTGACTCATCCTTAGTTTTAAGGAAGACAAACAGATTTAATGTTTGAAGGGAAGTCAATTCACCAAGCCCACGAGGCATATGAGTCAAACAAGAACATCCATCCATTTCCAGGTGTCTCAAGTTGACCAAGTTCTTCAAATCTGGAGGCAAGCTTAGAAGATCACTACAATCAGTGAGAATCAGTGTTTGCAGATTATGCAATCTTGTTATAGAACTTGGGAGAATCTTCATGCAATTCCTGGAAAGATCAAGATATCTTAAATGTTTTAGTGTCCCCAATCTGTTTGGCAATGTCAAGATACCCATATCGTTTAAACTCAATGCACGAAGAAATTTAAAATTCGACAAAAGAACATCCAGATTTGAAGATCTAAGCAATACCGACTTTTGTATAATAAATGTGCGTATCTTCTTCTGTTCAAGCAAGGATGTTGGAATTCGGCATGATGCGTTCGATTCGGAAGTAAAAGATACGTGGCGAGCTTTTTCAAACAAATCTTCCATATCCATTTCTAATGTGGGACTGTCCATCCTTCCAAAACTTTCAGCACTTTCATCAAATATGATGATGCTGTTGCCAGCTACAGAAATGGCAAGATCGTGCATAAGGTCATGCATTTTACAGAACCTTATAGTACCCAACTCATCTCCCTTTGCTTCTTGAAAAAAGGACCTCCAAAGCAAATCCATAAAATACTCGTAACCAACATCTTCAAGACATGACTGGCTTTGGCTTGGCTGAACAACTCCTTGTGCTATCCAGAGCTTTATTAACTTCTGCACATCAATCTCATGATTCTTTGGAAATAATCCACAGAAAGCAAAACAATGCTTTAAATGTGAGGAAAGATTATTGTAACTTAGCATAAGCGTGGGTATGATGTCACTGTCATTTTGGTCAGCTATTTTTGCAAGTTCATTGTTCTTAAAGAACATCCACTCTTTCTCAGGATTTCGAGAGTGCAACTGTCGTGATTGCAATAGTCTTCCTATCGTCTTTATGGCCAGAGGAACTCCCTTGCACTTATCCACAATCTCCTTTCCTACTTCTACGAGGCTTGAGGTTTCTGATGGCTCTTTTCCTTTCTCAAATGCCACAACCTGAAATAAAGACCAAGACTTTTCTCCATTCAAACCACTCAACAGATATGGACAAACAGTACGTGTAATCTTGGCAACCATTTCACTGCGTGTGGTTATTAGTACTCTGCTACCTCTTGCACCGCCCCTTAACAATCTTTCTAGCCCAAGCCATTTTTCTTCATCCTCATTCCAAACATCATCCAGTACAAGGAGGAATCTCTTTCCGTCTATTAAAGCCCGTAGCTGATTTTGCAATTGCTCCATATCAAGGTTTTGGTCCGGGCTCTCAGAAGTCACGGATTTAATCATCTTCTCCACAAGTAATTTGACCTCGAAAACATTAGCGGAACATACCCACATCTTTTCTTCAAAGTGATTTTGGACATCCTTATCATTGAAAACGAGCTGAGCAAGTGTAGTTTTTCCTAATCCTCCGATACCAACAATGGAAACGGTGGACAAATTCTCCTTAGTTCCAATGTCGTTCAACACAAGTTTTAAGATTGCCTTTTTATCATCATCCCTTCCAATAACTTCATCACTGGGCACAAATGAGTGAGTCTCCCTAACTCTCCACGTAGTGAACAGATCATGTGTCTCTTCAAGACGCTCCTTCAAGTGGAAATTCTTATTGGCTTTAATCTCATCTAGTGCTTCTCTAATGCTTTTAATCTTATGAGCCATCTTTAGTCGAAAAGTAAGCTGGTTTGAAGTTGAGAAGAAATTAATAAGTACCTTCTTGGCCCTTCTACGCCGCAGTTCTTGATAACGAAACTCATCCACCAGGTTATCAGCATCATAAATGGCATCTTCAAGCTTCTCAAGCCACACTCTGACTTGGTTGTTGATCTGCTTCTCCTCTGCGTCAATGAGTACAGCTTTGATTGTGGATATCGTATTGTTAAGCTTGCGAAGCTCGTGCTTAACTCCCCAAGGAAGTTTGATCTCTTTGAGAGCTTCAGAAGCCAAGTTGGCTATGATTCCTTCAGCAACATTGAACAAAACTCCTTCCGCCATCACTTACTTGATGCCAAGCCAAAGCTTATGGTTGCAATGTAGTAATACTAGTAATGAGTATTGTGAATAGGAGAGCCAAGTCCTGCCAATATCATTAAGATACCAATTATTGCAACTTGCCAAGTTGAAAGTGGTGGAGTAAAGTCTGCAGGAATGGTAGGGTCATTAGTATTTTGTTTTCTTTCAAAAGTTCCTAAATCATCATTGACCCATGTCGGCCATATTTTTCTTCATGAATACTATATGGATATTTTTAATTTTTTTTCCAGTAAAAGATTCTTTCATTTCTACGAATACTAAGGTGGGCTGTAATGAGCATTGTAATGTAATGGTCCTTCCTTTAGTAGGCCCATTCTTTCCTTTAGTAGGCCCATTCTTTTGTTTGGTTTAGTTTTAAGAATCTAAAAGCCTATTACAATTGTAATGGCAATTCACCTAAACACATGAAAGGCTTTTACTAAACTAAACTGGGTGAATGTCCATTACATTCCAGCCCATAATTCACTTTGCCCTAACTACCCTCTTTTTTTTCTCGACTTGTGCCGCCTTCATCGTGAAAAGGAAGCGTCTAGTACAGAGTCTGGACTCGCATCAGCCGATTCTTTATCGTGAAAGGGAAGCATCTAGTATAGGAGTCTAGTCCAAATTTGCTGGAGGTATTATTCTTTACTTCTTCTTCTTCTTCTTCTTTGTAGACGGTTTCTCTTTATATATTGTAGTTAAAGGGCCGAGTTTCAATCCAACTAGAATATAGCTGTTCTAACATTTTGTATTAATACAATACATTTTTGTGTTTGTGATTTTAAAGATTATAGATATATTTATGCCGATTCTATGTGGGTTTGTTCTTCTTCTTCTGAGAAATTAAATGTTCAAATTTGCTCTAGAATTTAAGAATGACGTGAAATAGCTAATTCAGTGGCCGTTTCTCTACTAGAATTTGAGTTTGGAGCTTTCTATTTGATGTTTTGTCTTGGTTTCTTGACTAATGCAATTGCTTACCGTTAATAATCTGCTAGAATTCAAGGGTTTTATAGATTATGAACTTTCTTTTCTATTTTTTGCTTTCATCTCTTGATTATTGTAAGTTCTTTGCAATTTATTGTGATGTAGACATAAATAAAATATATTAGGAAATTATTATTATTATTATTATTATTAATTAGGTTTTATTTAATTATTAGGTTGATTTTAATATTGAGTAACTAGTTTTAAATTTCCTAGTTTTATCAATTTCTAGAATGTGTCTACTTTCCTAGTTGTGTCCAATTACCTATCTATAAATAGGTAATCTATGTAATTACTTTTTAGACTATGATAAATTAATAAACGATTATTGAGTTTTCTCTTCCTTTGGATCTCTTTTTTTCTAAGTTCTTATCTTGATTCTCTATTGCTCTTCTACCCGTTTATCTAATTCTGTCTAATTCTCTCCTTGATTCTTTTCCCTCTCTCTCTCTCTCTTTCTCTAATCTATCCAATTTCTTATTCTACCAATTCTCCTGCTATTCTACCTATTCTATCTATTTTTATATCTTTTCTCATCTTATCCTACATCAATTGGTATCTGAGCCTGGTTCGGTTTCCTCTTGCATATCTTATAAAAATTTTTCTTTGCATATTTCTTGCTATTCTACCTATTCTCTCTATTTTTATATCTTTTCTCATCTTATCTTACATCAATTGGTATCTGAGCCTGGTTCGGTTTCCTCTTGCATATCTTATAAAAAATTTTCTTTTGCTATTGAAGACCCAAAAAAATATTAAAAAAAAATCGTAGATCTACACAACCAGCCCTTGTCACCTTTCTTTTGCAGCTCTCCACCAGACTTCCGCACTTCCTACTGCCAACCAAGTCAACGCTCCCCGCCGTGCCATATC
>JXTC01000172.1:123560-161282 GCA_002914845.1 Trema orientale
TGCAATAATTTTCCAAATTTCTTTCTTTGAAGATTTTCTTCAAAAACCTGGAAGTCATTAGTTTGTGTCTTTGTCTGGTGTGTTTTTGTCTTTGTATGGTGGCATCTCTCATAATGTACACAGCATGATAATGCAATAATTTCCCAAATTTTTTTCTTTGAAGCTTTTCTTCAAACACCTGAAGGTCACTAGTTTTTGTCTTTGTATAGTGGCATCTTTCCATCCAAACAATTATATTATATCCATAACCAAATATATTTACACCAACTTAAACGAAAATAAGTCATGAATTAGGATACAAAATTACGCAGAAACTATAGTTCTATAGTTTACATACTTAGTTTTCATTAAAGTTAGCTTCATCCAAATATATATTATCAAGAAAATGAGACTTCACGTTTCAGCAAACAATGAAAAGATCAATGAAATTTTCAAAACTTAACCATAACTCGATGTGGCAGAGAGAAAAACGTGAGAGTGGAGGGTGGAAAAAAAAGAAAGAACGTGAGAGAGTGGGGTGGGGGTGGGAAAAGAAGGAAGAAAATTACATTAGGGGATACTTTTGGAAAAAATAAGGGTGTAGAAAGCAGTAGTTAGTTTTTAAATTTTTTTTAAGTGTGGTTTTAGAAAGAGGGTGGGAAGAGTAGACAATGGGGTGTCAATAGACCCGCCCTAAACTAAACAAAGTAATCATGATTCCAGCACTGATTCCAATATGTCAACCAAAGTACAAATAAACCAATTCCTATTCCATTTCATTTCTATTACCATTACGGTTCTTTTTCCATTTTCACTTTGCAACCAAATGCCACCTAAATGTTTAACGGTTAACATGTCATTCTCAGAGTGGGTTTCATATCATTGTAGTGATCTCTTTCGTTGCTTATGATAATATGAATAAATAAAACAATTCCCTCAAAAAAAAAAATAAATAAAAAAATCCCTTTTTTCCATATTAAAGGAAAAACCAAATATAGTAAATTTTCCATCCAAAAAAAAAAAGTTAGATACAGTAATTTGTGACTAAGTCCTCTCTTTTCCACGCTTATAATCAGGTTTTCATCATGTGATTTCATGGAAGCGTATGGTTGAATATCATTTAGTTTTTTGTCTTATAAGTAGGGGTCAAAAGCTAAAAAAGAAAATAAAATTTGGTTGCATTTACTTATTCATCTGATGAAAAGTACTGCAACATAAATAAGGTGTAAAAGTCTGGTGAATTGGACATGAAGAAATAAACAATAAGAGTGAAGCAAATGAAAATTAAAACTGAATAATACTGTACCTGCTAATAATACAAACTTCGTCCAACTTGGTGACTGTGATGCTGTTGGGCGAGTATGAGTATGGGATAGAAAAAAGAGAAATAAAACTAAGAAAGAGAAGACAAGACACTACCTGTAGGACTAGGCGTGCATTCATTTGTATTTCTTTGACTGAAGAAAGGTAAACAAGAAATAAAGGCAGAAATGCCTGGCGATTGACAACTTACAGTCAGTCTGTTAAACCAAGAAGCAAGTCAACAACAGCTACTTCCTTTTCAATATTCTTCATATTTACATTTGAATATTCGTTTTCTACTTTTTCACAACAAATTTCAGAACCGTAATAACGAGTAATGAAAAAGCAAAGATTCATCAAAACTTGGTTTCGTGGTTGTTTTTCTAGTTAGCAAACCACCAATACCATGGCATTCCCATTACTTCACACCCTTCTACCTTCTCACGACGTCAATAAGCCAAACTAGTCCAACTTCACCATCACCGCTTTCCAGTTTGGCTTCAATAACCTAAGTTAATCCATGCAGGGCACCTGCACTTGTTTACTATCACAAAGACCGAGTATCTCAGAGGAGATCTCTTGAATGGATGCAAAGTTGATGCAGAAACACTAGATGTATAGGCCTTGCTTGGTAATCATTTCATTTTTCTTTTTGCGTTCTTAAAAGTAAAAAGAATGGTAAAGATTTTTTAAAGCAACATTATGAGGAAATCTATGACATTCATCTCACTTTTTAAAACAAAAATAAAAGATGTTACCAAGCAAGGCCTTAGTAGTTCTCTTAGCATAACTTCTATGTAGCAATATCTTTTTGACAACTCTCAGAACAACATATCACCATAACTATTTGTCGAGTTGATCAAGTTCAGACAAAGTGACTTTACATGCTTCAGTTGACAAACACTCAAAAATTTCAACGTCTGACATGCTAAAACGCACTCCATACCCCATTCTATATGCATTGCTTGTTTTCTTTCTTTCTTCTTTCTTTCTACTACATTCATTTGCTAAAGATTTATCATTTATGCTCTGGTTTTGCTTTTCTTGTACAGCATCGCCTTTGCTATTCTTAGTCCATATATCCGAAAACTGTCTGACTCTTAAAGCTTCAATCTTTTTGTGTCTAGATTTAGCTCTAGTGTGAGCTAAAATTTCTCAGATTGATAGCTATTATACAATGTTTTTGCAGATTTATTATTGTTGCTCAATTGATACAAAGATACATGTAAAGAAGTAGAGTAGAAACATAATAATGAAAACCTGGCGTGGAGAATGAGGTGAGGTGCAGTGGAGTAGGATGAATCTAGCGAAAGAGCCTAGGAAGAGATCTTTTTGGAACTTTGCCTTCGAGCTTCAACCTTCTAAAAGCTTCTCGAATGTGGCAAGGCCTGATAGGGCCAGATTCTTTCCTCTCGCTCATAACAATTCTAGCGGTTTCAACAAGTTCACCAACAAACATCTTAGCAATACCAGAGACAACGATGGTCATGGGCACAGAGATTTTCTGGGTTCCAGTGATGCTAGCTAACAACTGAATAGCAGAGTCATATAAGCACATATCATATATATATATATATATATATATATATATAAAATGAATGAGGTTAATGTAGTGTAGTGTAGTGTAGGGTAGGGTGTAGGGTAAGAAAATAGAAGTACCCTTTTCATGTTGGATTTCTGAAAACCAGCTCTGCGGAAGGACTCGTATCTGGTCATCTGTTCGTCGGAGAACTGGGAGAGAATAGCCTGCATCTTGGCCATTTTATGAGGGTCAGAGGCAGAAGGGAACTTGTCGAGCTCAACCTCCATGTTCTCTTCCTCTTCTTCATCATCATCCTCTCTCTTCTTCCTCATCATCATCATCATCATCGTCGTCGTCGTCGTCGATGTTCCTGCTCCTCCTGCTGATGTTTTTGTTGCTGATGCCAATAATGCCATGGATGATGAGGAAGAAGAAGGTGGAGCCTCTCGGTCTCGGTCTCTGTCTCTTTCATCGTCTTCCTGAGGAGGAAGAACAACAGGAGCAGGAGCAGGAGCATTAGCAGATCTTTCATCTTCTTCTTCTGCTTCTGCTTCTGCTTCTGCTTCGTCGTCGTCCTGCTCCTCCTCAAAGGCCGCTTCGAACGGATCCTTCGATTGCTGCTTCACTATTATTTTGCCTCCTCCTTCCATTATTTTCCCTTCCTCTCTCTTTCTTCACTTTCTCATTCTAACCCACATATCCCCCAAAAAAGATTTAAGAAACCACTAGTGACGAGTCCATCGATCCGCCGCCCTCGGCTCATGGGCCTCTCTTGGTTACTTTGGGAAATAGACATGGGTACGACTAACTTGGGCCGAAATGGCTTTTTTTTTTGGGCTTATAGAAATATCACTAAATTTTAGGCCCAATTTCAGTAAATATTCCTTTGTCAAATGTTATAGCAAAATATCTGGTATATATGCATATATACCAAGTGTAAACCCAGTGTATTTCAGTACAGTAACTAAAATTAGTAGATATGCGTATCTACCAAGTGTAAAAATATATATACTTGGACATTTAGCTATAAAATTTTAAAAGTGGACATCTACTTAATCAAATTTAAAATTTTGGTCATCCACCTAAATTTCTCTTTTTTTTGTGTATTTTTTTTTAAAATGACATTTTTAGGGTTAAGAACATCTTAATCTACTTCTTGATTATGAAAATAGGGTCTTGGACACTTGTACCTATTTTTTAAAAAATATTACCAAATTTATGACTTTTCAAAAATAATAAAAATTCCGTATGACCTTTTTAGGGTATTTCTCTAAATACTTTGAGAATTAAAAAATACGGTGGCATTTTAGTACATAAATCTCTTTTTTTTTTTAACAGGAAACCACCACAAAGGGTTCCTAGAAATCAATTTAGTTTCCTATTAGCGAAATGTTTTGTACGTAAATAAATCACAGGAAACCACGAAAGCTTCCTAGAAACTAGTTTGGTTTCCTTTAGCGGAATGTCTTGTACGTAAGTAAATCACATGAAACCACGAATATTTTCTAGAAATCATTGTAGTTTTTTTTTTGCAGAAAGCCCTGTAGCTAAATAAATCAAAGAAAACCACGAAAGTTTTCTGGAAACCATCATGGTTTTATTTTTGCAAAATGCCATGTATCTAATTAAATCACAGGAAACCATGGAAATTATTGTGGTTTTCTTTAGCAGAATGCTCTATAACTAAGTAAATCGCAGGAAACCAAGAAGGTTTCCTAGAATCCATTATGGTTTCTATTTTGCAGAATACTCTGTAACTAAGTAAAAGAATATGATACTAAAAACGAGAATAACACAAATTATGTGTATAAAACAACAACATTATTACCAAAAATAATATCATAAATTCATAACAATAAAAAGAGCAACTATGTGCATAAAAAATACTCCAATATTAACTTCCTAAAAAGGTCTCAAAAGTCTAAATAATCCAAAACGTATCAGAACCATAAGCCGCTAAAATAATTTTGATACATAACAACATTATGAAAAAAAAATTCGAATTGTCACATCAATGGAATAACTTCAATAAATAACAAGAACACTCACTATTAATAACAGCAATCTCATGAAGCGTGATGCAGTGCATGACCTCCTTCATCTTCTTGCTGCAACTCCTCATCTGGGCATTGAATTAATTAAAATATAATTATAACTAAATAATTATTCTAGAGCTCCAAAACTGAATAATGTTACTTTTTCATTAAGCAATCATTAAAAATTCAATAAACTAATTCCAATATCCCTAAAGACAATATTACCATTTAATCAAGGAACTCTAACATACTAGATCCTTCACATGCATTTCCTCAAACACCTGAACTTCACACTCGATAAAACCAAACTTTCTATGCATAGAAATAAGTTTTAAAAAAAATAAACAATTGAGTCCAAACCAAGCCAAATATATATATAAAAAAAAAAAAAGCAATCACAAATCCAATAAAACCCAATTTTAAAAAATCATTAAAAATCACAAGATTTCATAAACAGAGTTCACTTGAAAATGTTCAAATAGGTATTCAATAGAAATACATAAAAGTTATAAACTAAGAAGCAAAATCCTTACCAATATCATTGTTGGTTGTTTTTCTTTCACATCAATAACAATAACAATAACAATAACAATAACAATAACAATAACGTACACACTATAAACAACACCAAAGAGTACGTACACACTATAAACAACACCAAAGAGTAGAAAAAACAGAAAAACCAAGCATATTCCAAAAATAAAAAATAAAATAATGAGATTAAAAGTGATAGAGACCTCCTTCAATGTGACTGTAATTTTGATAAAAACATAAGGGCGTGAATGTAATTGAGCCACTTTGGCAGCATAAGGTGGAATATGCAGCGTCATTCATTTCTCCCACCTCTACTGCGGCGCCGTTTTTGGTCTGACCTCTCTAACTCTCAAAACTCTGACTCCATCTGAGAAGTGAAATAGCAAGGCAGCAGCCATGGCTGTGCTTCCAACATTACCAAAATGCCCTTCCTTCACCATCTTCTCCTCCTCCTCCTTCTCTTCCTCCTTCCCCTCATATCGAACGACGTCGTTCTGGTGCTGCGCCACCACCCAGTCTCAAGTGGCCGTCGTCAATGGCAGGGCCGACGACAAAATCTCTGAGAGGAACGAGATTCGTCTGGGACTGCCTAGCAAAGGTCGAATGGCCGCCGACACTCTCGATCTTCTCAAGGTAACTTTTTCCGTTTGTTTACCGAGAAACCCATTTCTAGGAATACTTGAAAAATATTTATATCCTATCATTTTGATTCGCTTTCTCTCTTAGGACTGTCAATTATCAGTGAAGCAGAGTAATCCTCGGCAGTATGTTGCGGAAATTCCTCAGGTAACGTCTGAGGCTTTAATCTCTGTAATTCTGAAGCTAATAATAGAAAAAAGATTAGAGCTTTTACAAAAATGGCTACTTTGCTTTGTTATTGTAGCTCTCCAATTTGGAAGTGTGGTTTCAGAGGCCTAAAGATATTGTAAGGAAATTGTTGTCTGGAAACTTGGACCTTGGCATTGTGGGTCTTGATACTGTTAGTGAATATGGGCAGGTAAGTAAGTGAGCTATTCAACTTTACGATTTCACTGTAAAAAACACGAGCTTATATATACATATATATATATATATAGTTAATTCATTTTGATTGATTTTTTTTTTTTTTTTTTTCAGGAGAATGAGGATCTTATCATTGTACATGATGCCCTTGAGTATGGCGATTGTCGTTTATCCTTTGCAGTGAGTCATTGCATACAGCTTATATCTTGTTAATTGTCTATTCAAGCATGCTTTTTTACTTTTGATAATCAACTCTTTCAGATACCCAAGTATGGAATTTTTGAGAATATAAATTCTATGAAGGAGCTTGCCCAAATGCCTCAGTGGACAGTAGAGAAACCTCTCCGTGTTGCTACTGGGTTCACTTATGTATGCACAACAGAGCTTGCCCTGACTCTTTCATTTCTTTTGCTGGGAACTATCTTTCTTCATTTGCTCTTCCTTGCAATTGAGTTTCGACTTTCTTTGTTTCAGCTGGGTCCTAAATTTATGAAAGAAAATGGAGTCAAATATGTCACCTTCTCTACAGCCGATGGAGCTTTGGAGGCAGCTCCTGCGGTAAGATATTCTGGGAAACAAAGTTGTTGAATGTAACTGAAGTTCAAAGGATAAGTGTTCTCTTCCCTAAAAAAAGAGTAGTAAACTTTATAAAGAATGAAAATGAAAATTTGTAAATATCTTGTCAAGTTATAATATTTTGTGCTCTAATCGCCGTTTATTATGTTGGAGACTTGGAGTCTCCTTCCCCCCCCCCCAAACAATTGTGAGTTCAAGTGATAACTGTTTGATAGTTCTAACGTGCTACTTCTCTTTTTCAACCTCAGATGGGAATAGCAGATGCTATTTTGGACCTTGTGAGTAGTGGGACAACATTGAAAGAAAATAACTTGAAAGAAATTGAAGGCGGAACTGTATTAGAAAGCCAAGTAAGCCCCTCCTTTATGGGTAGTCCTTAAAATGCCATATACAGTGTTTTAATGCAGCTGGTCCTGCTCCATGATTGTATTATGTCTTGTCTTACTTCGGAAAGACAATTTTTTTCAGGCTGTTCTTGTCGCAAGCCGAAGATCATTGATACAGAGGAAAGGTGTACTCGACACAACACACGAGATTCTTGAAAGATTGGAGGCACATCTGAGGGCAGTGGGTCAGTTCACGGTGCGCATATTATGTTTCGTGTAACTTGTTTGCTTTTGATTTTCAGGCTATGTTGTTTTTTCACACTTTTCATGGCAGGTAACGGCAAACATGAGAGGAAGTAGTGCAGAGGAAGTGGCTGAAAGAATCCTCAGCCAGACATCATTGTCTGGGTTGCAGGTGAGTTTTCAAATAAGCGATACGTTCAAATTTCCCCCGCTTACTCTTGAACAAGCTGTCTTCTTTCTTAGAGGCAGATTTCTTTTCATTCTCAGGAGTCAGGAGCTTTCTAATATTTTCCAAATAATTTTATATACAGGGTCCCACTATAAGTCCTGTTTTCTGTAAACGGGATGGAAGAGTGTCAGCTGATTTCTATGCCATAGTCATATGTGTACCCAAAAATGCACTCTACAAGTCTGTGCAACAATTAAGAGCGGTGAGTCTAATAATGATGATGAAACTGTTTCCTCTTCCCTTATATGCCATGAGAAAAAGATTGCTCTATCGACCAGCAGCAGAATTTTAATAAAGCCAGTCTGCCATACTTGGCATCTAATTCTCCGTATCAAGCATAGCCTTACTCTTCTTTCGTTTTTCTTTTCCCCCCCCCCCAAAATAGAAAATCCATGAGGGTGAAGCATTAGTGCATGTTATTATTGTGGTACACATGTTTTAGAAAATACCAGGAATTTTTCGTATCGCTGTATCAGCAAGAAGCTACAGAACCGAATGTGCTCTTGAATGATTACATGTATATTAGAATTGATTAGTTAACATGTTTTCACTCTTTCAAACAAAAACTCAGTTTTAGTTAGTTTTTTGGATTTCATTAAACATTTTGAAACAAGCTGGAACAGTGATTTCTATTTTTTGGTGCAGATTGGAGGAAGCGGTGTTCTGATTTCTCCGTTGACGTACATTTTTGATGAAGAAACACCAAGATGGAGGGAGCTTCTCGCAAAACTTGGCCTCTAGTGCAGTGTGGCCAATGCGTTGGCCAGTTTATTGCATTTCTGTATGCTGAAATCTTTGTTGTGTCCATCCTAATTCTGGCAATTGGTTTTAGGGTGGATCAAAAGGCTTGGAGAATCAAACTACTGAGAATTTTGTACCATATTCTTGTATGAATTGTAGGTGAAATTTTGGTTACCTCTTGGTTTATTATGTATTTTCATCAATTTCTTTATGTAATTTATGGTGGTGGCCCAAGAAGGTTTTCGCTGTTTGCATAAAGTTTGTTTAGATTATCAGCACTGGTTGGAATATAACTGCAACTATCTCGATAATTGTGATGGGACTTTAATAAATTCATAACCTCCCATTTTTGTAATTGCCCTCTGTTTGATACTGCTATAAGGTTTCAAGCCTAATTACAGATGATCCTATTGAGTCTATTTGGTGTGGTCCTCCAACTTTCCGAAGGCATGACATGAACTTTAGAGGAGCTGGCAAATGAGTTTGGAAGCGAAAAGACAAGGAAAACAATGACGAACTATTTCAATACCTGCACCTACTTACATTTCTCTCAAAAAGATTAGTAACTCTCTCAACAAGGAAATAAAATGTGGATTCCAACAGCAACTGGGCAGATACATCGAACGGCATTATAATGTGGATATATCACAAATTAGAGAGCTTTTTAGTCCTTTTAACAGCGGTCTTCGCAAGCGCATCACATATCTCTCGTCTTCTTTTGGAGTTATTCTTTTTGTTGTCATCATTGTTAGAGTTGGTGACATAGTTGTTGCTACCATTATTGCCCTGAACTTTGAGTGCTTCCTTCACAAAAACTTTTAACCTCCATAACGTGTATTCACTCTGAAAAATAAAAAAAATAAATAAATAAAAAGAGGAAGAATTGAAAGGAGAAATATAAAACACTATCGGATTATGAAATAGTTTTAGAATGTCTAGGAACGATGTTATTATAGTTCAGCATTGATGACACCCTAGCAACAGAAGGATCACATACATGATTAAAGACCCTACCTGCGCATCGATGTCAAGATCCACTTCCTGGGCATTTGCTTGGAAGCTTGGGTTATTCTCAGCTACTATTTCCAGTGCCTTGACGATGTCCTCATGAGACAGTTGGGTAAGAGCAATTCCAAGTTTTCGTTTCTCCTCAGTGGACATTCTCCTAAATAAATCCAGTTAGCATTTTATTCGTTACATAAGTACAAATACAGTCAGCATTGCTTGTTAAAAGAGGGCAAAATGATGAATAAAAAGTGCAGACACAATTGAACATGCATACACAAGCACTCATAAAATGAGGCAATTCGAGGAGGAAATGCCCTTCTAGAAGAAAACAGTGCCGCTTCTAACTGCCTTTTGAGTTTTAACTTCATCTAGCACAACAACATCCAAGTGCGTGTGCCCGATGGGCTGATGCTGCTATGTTTCCCAGTAAAAGTTGGGTCTTTGTGTTTAAGAATTTTAATGAAGACTAATTCGGAAAGGGAAAGTCATAAATTGACATGTATGAAATGTATATCATGTACATGGGAAACTACAAGCTGAACTTTACGCAGATATAAGTCCGAACAAACCTGCACTTTTGAACCACACTTTCTTTCAGGTTCCTCAATTGCATGTCCAACTCATAAAGCTGAAGAAAGATGAGAAATCTAGCAGTTCAGAATACACACCCCGTAACTCATAAAACCAATGAATTTCTTCATATATGTCAATGCACTTTCGAAAATAGAGAACTTCAATAAGAGCAACTATTCTTCCAATTAGCTTCTTTATAAAAAGGTTTTGCTAACTTCACTAACCTTATTACTTGTATTCCTTGCCATGCGTGCATAAGCAGCCTCCTGGGATAGCTGCATGTCTAATTGTGCCTTAGCTTCCTCCTCTTTTCTCCTCTTTTCCTGAATGTACTTGGGCTTTGAGTAAAAGAGTACTAGTGAAAAACTAAAGCAGAACCACTTAAACGGATTTCACAAAAAATTATTTAATTCACTATAAATTGCAGTACACTAAATCCATAACTGTAGAGCAATGATTCACAGTGACATAAAAAACCCACCTCTTCAACGACTTTAGGCAAAAGCTGCAGCCACTTTTCTTCAAATTTCTCCAACAAAGTATTAGCCATCACATGAACGTCGTCTTTTTCATCATTGTATTTCATTGCATTCTTAAAAACCAACCTCACATCAGCATATATCTCTCGGACATTATTATACCCGCCACCATCCTTAGCCTCCATTCTAGTTTTTATTGTACCGAAGTCCATGGGCTTCTCAATAACCTAGAAAGTAAATTCTAATCCAAATTAAAAAGGTGGCAAAGAGCAAAAAGACTTAAGGTTCAAGAAATTTTGTTAGTGACTAGACAGCAACAGAATGGAAGCCACTAATAGTCATTTTAGTTCTTCAGCATCATGCACACATAAATTTATAATTGCCAAAAAAAAAAAAAACAGAATAAGTAAACAAACCCATGAAGAAAAAAAGAACTTAACAAACCTATGATTGGCCAACTAAGACCATAACCTTCTTTTCGAGAAAGAAAGAGTGCATTAGATTCAGAACTTAAAGGCAGGTGTTACAAGTTCATCAAGAGAATAAGGATATATATATATATATATATATATATATATATATATATATCAAGGTGATAAGGGGGGAAAATAGATCAGTGCCCACATGAAAAATCAGTGGGGAAATTCTGTAAGATTCACCTGATAATAGTCATGCAAACCTAGACCTTTAACGTCTACAGGTTCCAAAAATGGCCATGCCCACTTGTGCTGAGTGATCTGCACAGAAAGAAGCCATAATAAGTAGCAGTACTCCCAATAAATTGCTCATAAAAGGAGAGCCTTAAAGGGAACTTCGTGGAAGATTATTAATTGGTTCAATTTAAGGAAAAATCAAATCACGCCCAAAAATTATGGGGATTTAAATGACTGCACAGAATGCAACAGGTGTTTGATCTATTTAGACACCATTATCATTATGAGGATGAACCCTAGCTGTGTCTACTATTTATCAGATTGCTATGAAATTATAAACTAGTCAGTTCTATTTCTCTGTGTTTAACTACTTTAACTGAAAGACAATAATGTTATAATCTGAATGAAATATGATTACTTGTGGGGTTCCCAATGCTGATCGATCTTATTGGGTAAAAGTCTTCACCTGTGTTAGTAGATTATACGGTATACTTTATAAATAAACAATTTGACACCTACTTGTTAAAAAACTTATTATTAAGCAAATATGGTAAAGACAAAGGTGATTATCATTAGCATGTCTAGCAGGTTATAGCATAAAAAACTAAATAAGCCATATCCATGATCCAACAAAAACAAAAACAAAAACAAAAACAAAAACAAAAACAAATGAAAGTGAGTATTTGGTTGCCTGACGCAAAATAGTGGCGAATTGGCGGATAAGTTCTTGCATTCTCCGAGAAGCAGCGGCTTCCCTCTGTGAAGCATCTTGGGGAGGAATGCCAAGATTAGTGAAATGTCTGTCCTTGTCCTTGATCACAATGGAGCTACCTTTAGCAGTAGGAGTAGGAGTAGGAGTAGGAGTAGGTGTAGTTGAGTAGAAGTGTTCAACCTCATTCACATCTTTCTCAAGCTGCATATCATATCATATCATATCAAACTATATTAATTTGAGATAAATCATCAGTGAAACTAAACACAACCCAAAAATAATATATACATAAGGTTGAAATTGAATCATAGTAAGAGTGAGTCAGAGTCAGCTCTCACCTTGTCAACCTGTGCAGATATTTGTTGAACATAATTCCTAAAGTGGTCGACACCATTATCAGGATGAGGTTGGGTATGGGATGATCCTCCTTCTCCCTCTCCTTCTCCCTCTACCTCTCCCTCTACCTCTCCAGGATCTGCAACTGGAGGTGGGTTCAATGAATTTATGGGCTCCATTTCCAATCTGTAAGATAAAAGATATGCAAAATCAGCAGGAAAATCTATTTTCGAGTAATATTGGAATTGGAATGCAAAGATTACTGATTGATTACCCACCTCAAAATATCTCAAACAAATCTTAGGACGACGACTAGGGCTTTGGCTTTGGCTTTGGCTTTGGCTTTGGCTTTGGCTTACCCACGGGACCCTTTTTCCAATTTCCAAATTCCAAATTCCAAATTCCAAATTCCAAATCCGATCGATTTCGATTCGATTCGATTCTCCTATTCCTAATTAAATTTTCAGATTTTGCTGCATATTCAATTCATTCTATATTCTATCTTACCATCCGCTTTCTGAGTCGAGGAGAATCAAGAGCTCAACTACTCCAACTCCAACTCTGATATTATTAAAATTTTTCTAATCCCACTTTTAGCCCCGAATTATAACATAAATCTCCTTTTATACCCTAAACTTAAGAAAAATCCCTATTTCAACCCCTAAACTTTTCTTTCCTCTTATTTTACCCTTTTTTCATCACTCTTCCTATATATATGGGTTCTTTTGCAAAAGAGCCTCTTCGCAACTAGTCTTTTCTAATACTATTATCGTATAACTAGCCCTTTTTTAAATTACAAACTTACGGGATATATATTTACGTGTTCATATATATATTGCATTTTGACTTTTTTTTTTTTCAGTTTATAACTTATGTTTTGATAATTATCCACATTAACTTTCAAATTTAAAACTTATAGCAAATTTATATCATTTCTCGATTAAAAACTAATCTTCACCGTTGAGTTTACTAAAACACTATTTTTAAACTTTCAATATATATACACAAATATATAGTGAAAAGGTAATTTAAACTAAAAGGGTTTTATAGCACAAATGGTCCCTCAACTACTCAACTCGTAGTAATTTGGTCCTCAAAGTTTCAGTTGTGACAATTAAGTCCCTAAACTCTCCAATTTGAAGTAATTTGGTTCCTAAATTCTCTAAATTGCAACATACAGTTAAATTTCTGACAAAAAATATAGGTAAGGAGCACATAATAGCATATAAAAGTATATTTAAAGGAGAATAAACTGAATAAAAAGATTTAGAGAAAATGAAAGATGTATTATTTGCATATTTTGGGTTATTGGAACTGCAAATTTAGAAGGAAAAAAATTTCTGTGATTGTTCATTTTTATGCTCGAAATTATCAAATTACCTATCGAATACATTTTAGATTCCACCACATGTTTCTCATATGAATATTTGGTCAAAAATTTAACAGTAGATTACAATCTAAACAATCTAGGGACCAAATTATTACAAATTAGAAAATTCAAGAGCTTAATTGCTAATTGAAACTTTGAGGACTGAATTGTTGCATGTTGTGTAATTCAGAACCCAAACTAAAAACTTATTAAAAAGTAGCCTCTCTTACACTTTTTTATTTCATCTTTTAATGTTTGATTATTTTAGTTATGGTTTTAAATCTAAATTAGTTTTTAAATATATATCTTAAATATTCAAAAGGATATTTTGGTACTTTTAATGGTCAAAACTAGAGTTGACCCATCGAAAATACAAATCAATATTGGTAACAACCAAAATACATGTTGAAAACTGAACAAATTAACGGTCAAAATATAAAGTATATAAATGTCAATATCCGAAAACTTATTTTAAATATTAGAATGCTATCTCTCGAGTACAACTTGATACTATTGTCGAGCTAAGTTTTATAAATAGTTCTTCTTTTTAGCAATTATGTACTTTTTATATTTATAAAAATACATTTCTTTATAGAACCGATATTTCCTTTGAAAAATATTTAACCACATAACAGTACTGCATTGCACCACATATTTCCGGGTGCAGTTCTGTTAACTCTATGATACTTATAAACCGCGCAAGATTAAGGCTCCATTTGGTACTTGGATTTTTGGAGGGAAAGAAAAAAAAATCTAAGGGATTTCATTTTCTCTTGTTTGAATTAAAATAAAAAGTGATAGAAATTGTTTTCAAGAAAAACGAGAGTTTAGTTTTGCTGAAAATTCTGAAAAATAAATTTTGAAAAACGATTTTTTCCGAAAACGATTTCCGCAGTTTTGTAAACAAATCAAGAATGCAGCGGAATAGGTATTTTAAAATTTTTCTTGAAACTTTACAAAACAAAATAAACAGGATCATTGATTTAATATAAATCAATTCATGATTTTTGGTTTAGATAAAACCTGGAAGCGCTTCACAACCATTGAGCCTTCCCGTCTATTCTCTGAAGTACGTTGAATAATCCGGTGAGTGAGCACCTTTCTTGATTCCTAACAAGAGATGAGCAGACGATCTGGAAGACGCTCTTCCTTCTCCTTGATTGCACATCTATGACCATGGGTATCTCTCCCGTGACAGCCATGAACGAACACGGGACTTCTCCCACGGTGGCTCGGCTCTCTCATTCTCTCTTTTTTTTTTGTGTCACACGTGAAGCACAATTACTGTGCTATGGGTGGCGTGTAGCTTTCTTACAGAGGCTTAGGAGAACTTTTCTCTTAAGTATTAGAGAGGTGTAAACCCTAATGGGTTTATTGGGCTCAACTGAACATTTAATTAGTATTGGGCAATGTGTGAGCTAGACAGGAGACCTTATGGATCCAAATAGTCTAAGCTCCAATGGGCCAACTACCCATAATTATGGGCCTTGTCCATTAATATTGGGGTACTCCACTATAGGCCCAATATTGCACTCTTAGACTAAATGTCATATATTTTTAGTGAAGCTAATTAACACTTTAATTAACTTGATCCATTTAGCATATACTATACATGAAATACAAAAACTACAATAGAAAGTCATATAACATATTAATCAATATTTAAACCTCTGAATTACTATATTCATCCCACAAATGATCAATTAACTTTATGTTGCGTTTTTTTTTTTCTTTTTGACTCTATGTATTTGTAATTTCGTGCTCTCTGCTTTTATGCTTTTATCTACTAAGTTGTAATGAAAATTGTATTTTGTTAAATTTAATTGAGTATTTGATAATTTTATAAATTTTGAAGCTTTATATATATATTTTTAATTATTTCTAAATATGTAACATTTTTTTAACAAGTTGAAACTATTAAATTAATTAGTCTTTATTTCAATTAACTTAAATAATTAATATAAAATCATTTACATTAATTAAAACATTTTAAATGTAAAATAGGTCCAAGGATATTGTGGAAATTACACATTTAAAAGAAGGGTATTTTTGGAAGTTTGACAAAAAAAAAGAAAAAAAAAAAGGTGCATCAGCGCCATTTGTACAGTGCCACGCCATAAATGGCGCAACACTGTAGATGCACGGCAAATTGGCGCAACTTTTGCCGCTCAGTTGGATGGCTAATTTTACTCTATTTTTGGCAATTACTCCATTTTGCAAATCGGTTGGAGTTGGCCTTACACCCCTAGTTGCTAGCACATCCTTGAAAATAACACCATAATGTTTACTTGGGGTCAATGGAATTCATTTGTGGGATAATGATTGTCATTGAGTTGCTTAGTAAAATATGTGAGTTGTAAAATTTTGTTTGGCTCATATAATTTAAAAAAAAAGATTGAGAATAGGTTGCCACCTCCCATATAGTTTATAGTAGAATGAGAATAGAATCCACATAAAATAAGGAAAAAAAGTAATTATATACATTTTTGGGAAAATAGTAGTTTCAAGAGTCGATTCAAGTTTTTAATGTTTAAATCTAGAAACAGTTTAGCACTAATTAACGGGCAAATTATTGTTGGCCAGAGTTTACGAGATCGTAGTGATTTTAGGACTGGTTCCCAAGGATTAACGCAAATGAGTTACGAACAAGTAGAATATCCAACTACAACACAAGAGGTGCTTGATCAAATAGTTTGTATGTGCCCATTATGGGCTAATTGTATCATATACACTAAGCATGATAGTCAATTTTTTTATTTGCATGCTAGTTACTTTTTTTCTTAACGCATGCCAATGTGGTTGAAATTAATGCACATGCTAATGAATGACATTGAGATTATGGGTATAATGTCTATTGCGTAGCAGAATATAGGTTGGTATGTAAGTGAGATTGATATTATCTTTTACATGCTAGTATTTGAGGAAACAACATGCCGGTTATGATTTTGTATGAGAGCATGCATCACAGAATACATGTTGCACAATGTTTATAATAGATTAGTGTCGTTGGGTTATAAGAGGCCATTATCATAAGAAGGGTGTAAGACTACAGTTATATGCTCTTTTCTCATATGCATGATTTATTACTATTACTTGGCTAAACAATCCCCTGAGCCTCGCCAAGGCAATAAGGGGTAGTCACGGGTATGAACACGAGCCGCTGACAATACCATCAGCCCCAAAGACAAATCATGTGTCCATGTGCATTTGTAATTGTATGTATTACTTCTGAGCTATTATTACGATGAAATATTTATGGTTAGCCACCAGGATAATTGGTTTTATATGGAGAATTGACTCTGTATAATCTTCAAGATATGTTATACTAGCTTGTTAGTACCGTACTTGCTTATAATAAGATTTTCTAACTTATTAGTTTCTCTTATATTGTAGGTAATAAGCTTAAAGCCAAAGACGTGGAGAGGTGTGAGCATCGAAACCGGCCGTTTATGCCGTGTACATATAGGATTACCTAAGAAAGTTATAATTAATGTGCTCTAGCTAGAGTATGTTTGGAAATATATATATATATATATATATTCTAAATATCAGTTAAATTGTTTTAGGATGATTGTATAATGTTTTAGTGTAATAATGTTTCTGAAAGTTTTTGTTTATCTACACTTTCAAAAGTAGTTTGGATCATGATCTTGTACTAGGAGTTTCGAGTCGAATGCTTGTTCTTGTGGCTCCTAGTACAAGATCTGACAAAATGGCATCTATCGCGTGTACCGAATTGAGAGGGTCAGTACTTTAGTTTGATTTAGTACAATTTCACTGTCATTTAACATTTTTCAAAGAAAGGAGAGATTCAGTTTAGTTTGGTGCATGGATCGGTTTGTTTGTTTGGTGTAATCCTTTCACCTCCTACGATTTCTACATGAAAAACCATATCTTATTTTTGCTTGAAGCAGGTCAATGTGGTGCAGTGTTTTAATTAATTACTAAACAAAAAAAAAAAAAGGGGGGGAAATAAAGAAGCGATCGATGCTTACAATATTGATACTCAAATGTGCTATAATTTTGGAACTCTTACCCAATGGAGCAATAAATTTGAGAGTCAAGTGTATCTAATGCTACACTTTGGCATGTATGTCGGTCGCATGCTTAAATCACACTACTATTTGGCTTCTTAAATAATATATATAAATAGCCGTAAATTAATGTCCAAATAACATGATCGACATTGAACAAATGATCTTCATCTTAGCTAATTCCCCAACTTGTACACATTACAAACTAATTCACAAAAAATTGATACATGACTTACACATGAAAGTAAAATTTGAAAATCAAAGAAACAAATCCACATAGATAGAGGAAGATTACAAGTAAAAAAGACAAATAATAATAAAGAATAAGAAATCATATCATATCATATAATATAATATGTTTTTTTTTTTTTTTTTTTTTTACTCCTCTATAACATGAAAAACTTATACACAATTAAAGTGTAGTGTTTGTACCACTCAAGGCTGCTTGGGTGGTTCCACTGCTTCCTCCTCTGCCTTCTTTGGCGGCTCCTCCGCTGCGACTTCAGCTGGCTTATCCTGCTCTGCCACCACCTGATCAGCATTGGTACCTTCTTCTTCTTCTTCTTTCTTCTCTTCTTCAATCACTATCTCCTTCTCTTTGCTGCTCGTGGCTCCTCCTCCTTCTACTTTGACCTCTTCTTTAACCACAAACGTTGAGACCTTCTCAAACACAAATATAACTGGGCCTGAAACCAAGCCCGGCCCATACTTTGAAGACGCTTCTGTCACTGTTTTCGATCCTGGAAATTCTGTACATTTATGTATCATGTTATGTATTAATTATTGACCTTGAAATTAATTAGTTAAGCAATATATATATATATTTGTTGATCATGATTTTAATTATAAGCAATATTTATGTACCAATTTTAACGAGCTCTTCTAAGAACTTGTGGACTGCAACCGAGTTCTTCTTGATTCCAGTCTCCTTGGGTTCCTTGACCAAAGTCTGCTCATGGGACAAAATCAATATTTGATGACCATGTTATCATTCTAGCTAGCCAGCTAGCTAATAGCTATCTATATCATATGTATATATATATGTATATACAGTAACGGTAATAATGATAATTAAATACCTTGATTTCGGCGGATGAAGCTTCATAGATTCCAACAACTTTAGGTTGGAGCTCAACCTTCTTCTCTTCAAACTCCTTGTTGATTTCATCCTGATCACCCCATGTATATATGTTATGTTCAATACTTAATAATATCAACAACATGAGTACATGACAAATACTCATGAATGAATTACATGGGTAACATCATAAAAATATGTATACATATGCGCATATATTATATATATACGTGAAAGAGAGATCATATACATGTATGTACCTTAGACTCATCAAAGGACTTGGTAGCCTCAGCAGCTGCAGCCTTTTTGGCACCGTTCTTCTCGAAAACCTTCTTGATCTTTGGAAGCACCTTAGTTTTCCAATAACCCATCTCTAAATCGCTTTTTCTAAACTCCAAAAATCCCAGAAAAAAAAAATACGTATATAATATAGTAGTAGTATTAGTAGTGTTAATCTAGCAAAATTAAACAAACAATAGCAATAATGAAAATCACTAAGAAATATATATAGAAGAAAAGCAAGCCGCCAAGTAATTAAGCCAAACGTTTCAATGAAACTTTAGAAAAAAAAATTAAGCTCTATTCTCTCTCTCTCTCTCTCTGTCTCTCTCCTTCTAAAACAAATTATAATACTTGCACAATGAGAATGAGAATGAATTAATTGATAATGTTTTGGAATGAAACAAATTATGAGAAACGTGTCGACCTCAATGCAAACTGTTTGAAGCCAACTGTCTCTCCAAATAAAGACCCTTTGTCAAGCTTAGGATCCTGCNAAATACCCTTTTCTATTCACTTTAATTACTAAAATACCTGCTTACTCAATGATTCGAATTTCCAGCCAAACCCCACCTCGCAAAATGACCTCTCTTACCCTTCTCTGTGGCCCGTATAAGTATAACCGACAGGGCGTGGGGCAGGGAGGGGGGGCAAAGTTGTCCTTCTGGGAAAGCGAGAGGTAGGTTGGGCATGATTGGTAAGATGGATAATTAGCCAGGGTGGATTAAAGCAAATTAGAGGAGAGGTTTGGTTGGTTGGTTGGTTGGTTGTTTTGCAGGGGTATGAAGTGAAAGAGCAAAGTGTGAGGTGGCGTGGGGGGAGATGACAGCTGGCAATCACCTCAAAACATGAGGTGGCAAGGCCAAAGTATAAGAATAATATTCCCACTTCACGTTTGGTGGGGCCCCTTCTGCCTTAGCCAAGTTCGATGTTGATCATCACAAATCAAATTCCTCCCTTTGATCTCATCCATAAAAAAAAAAAATAGAAAAAAAAAAAAGCAGACATTCATTTCAATGGCCCTATTAAGTATTATCTTCTCTTTCTCACCACAAATTTGTTGTACAACCATATAACATCATGTTATGTACCAGTGTCTATCTCCTACGTGAATTGGATTTGATATACTATAATATCATGTGTGAATTCTTACGTACGTAAGTTAGTGATATTATGTAATATACAGAATGTGAATAGAGATTAACAATTAATATATATTCAAAATGATCGCAGTATATAAGCATGTTATGCATTCTCAATATTATATATGTGATAAAATCATACTAAAAACATTAATGGTTCCAAATAGAGTTATAGTCATCGTTAAAGGTGTTTATAGTTGTTGATTGTTTTATTAGTTGTATTTTTGTTGGGTTTATTCTCGGAATTTGTCACATGGCTTCGCTGGTACTACATATATACAAGACTAGGCAATATTTGCTTCAAAGTAATTATGCCCAATTTGATTGATTCATGGATACAGACACATATAGTGAGGACAAGAATTGATGCCAATCTTATTAGAAGGCTTTGTTAATTGGAGGCACTATTTTATATAATTTGTACAATATTCCTTTATGTATATATATATATAAAAGCAGTGCTGGCTTCATAATAATATGATGGATTAAGAGGAACATGAAAGATAGATAGCTATAGAAAGTTGGTTTGCAACCACATGGTGTGTGTGGTGGGGTTATATGCCCTAAATGTACAATAACGAGTGGGAGACAAGCAACATAGATTAGTTAATTGGTGGGGTTTGCTGGTTTACTCCTCATTAATTTGATTTACACAACACAATTTTCCCATTTTTATGGCGGCTAATTGATTTTTTTTTTCTTTTTGGGTTAATTTCACTACTATTGGTCCTTAAAAGTAAAACATAGATGAAGTTCCCATCTAAGACTATAAACTTAGAATTGAACATTTCGGTCCCTAAACTTAATCATGAGTAGTGTCAGGTAAACTTAAGTCGGTCCTCAGACTAATTTCTCAAGTTGGTCTCCATACGATAGCTTAATTTCAAATAATATGTACAGCATTCAAATTATATACACACGCACACACCCTAACGGAACGGAGGACACTAAAGTTTAAAGTTCAAAACTAAAAATAAGATACTTTAGGCAGAAAGCGTCGTAAAATAACCATGTATTTCATAATTTTGTCACGAAACTCCAATGTTTTAAGAAATATAAAAAAAAAAATAATTGAATTTATTTTTGAAGTCTTGTAATTTGACTATTTTTGAAATCCTCATATTATCGTAATTAAGAAAATGGACGGAAATGACAAAATTATTCTTAATAAATGGAAGATTTAGACTTTAGAATTGTATATACTAGTTTCCAAATAATATTTCAACTTTTTAAATAATCTCATAAGTTATAAAATACTTTATAAACAATTATTATGTATCCAGACATTGAGTATAAATAGTAAATTTATTATCCCAATTTATTTTATATTAGAAGATCGAATTTAAAAAATAGTCAAATTACAAGCCTTTTCATAATAGAAAATCAAATTCAAACGGAGCTTTTTTATATTTCTTAAAGGAAAATACAGAAAGATACATTAAAAAAAAAAGTTGAAAAATAAGGTCATGACATTTTTTTTCCCAGAAATTAATGTGACCAGGTAGACAAAAATTAATCAAGTTCTGGGATCAAATTGTTTGTATAAAATTGTTGGAGATCGACGAAAAAGACTTTTATCAAAGTTCAAGGACTATTAATTAGTAAAACTTCATCTATTTTTTTAAATAAATCTCAATTTGCAATTAGTACTCGCTTCTTCTCTGAATCTGGCTTGAGAAAAAGTCAAAAGGAATTATGGCGTCTCCAACTCCAAGATGAATAGTTGGTAATTTGTGGACAATTTGGTGACTTCGTTTTCAATGTATTGATCCGGTGATTGGGGATCATAATTCATAATCAGATTCCTACTTCTATTAATTCACCAAGTTTATTTGCTTTGCCCGGTAAAAACAAATATCTTTTGGGGTGGGTCAGATTTTTATCCTTTATTTTGTGTATATAGCTTATTTCAAAAATGGGTGAACCAAAAAAATACATTAAAATTTAGGTATTCTGTAATTTGAACTTTTAAGTTTGAATTCTACAAAATAATACCATAAAATTAAAAATATTTAAAAATTGATACATCGGATTGATTTTTTTAATAACGTTAACAAGTAAAAGATAATAATATTATCAAAATTGAGGACAATAATAAGGACTAATAATACTTTAATGACTTTATGTTATTAAAAATGGTCAAAAAAATCAATGTATGCTAGGGTAACGATTTTCCTAAATTCTTAATCTCATGAATTATTTTATAAAGTCTAAACTTAGATTTAAATTAAAAAATACCTAAATCTCATGATATTATTTTACAGTTTACTCTTCAAAAAATAACAAATTTATTTTATATAATTAAAATTAAAATTGTAATAAATTTCCTGTAAAAAAAATTGTAATAAATTTAGCTTAATATCACATGGTAACCTCAATCTTTATCCAATGTATTACTTAAGTTCTCATTTTTTATTTTATAGCTTTTAACTCTCCGAACTTATTACTTTTGTAACACTTTTACTCTTTTTCTTCGATTTCGGTTTGTTTGGCCGTGAAATATAACACATCCCTATATCACTATTATGAATAAACAAAACCTTGACGTTTATTGGGTAAAAAAAAACAAAACTAAAATTCCATATATCAATATTGCTTCCACTTTTGCTTTGTTTGGTAAGTTTACCATTGACTTCAACTGATCTATTTGCCAGGATTGCATGCCAAAAAAAAAAAAAAAAAAGCCTGCATTTAAAGCTTTTAATCAGCTTCTGTCAAGTTGATCACATGCTCAACACGTTTGATTTCACGGCCAAACATACGAAAAATTAAAGAAAGGACTAATGTGTCACAAAAGTAGTAAGTTTAGCGAGTGAAAACCTGAAAAATGAAAAATAGACTTAAGTGATACATTAGATAAAGATTGAAACCTTATGTGATATTAACCCAATTAATTTATCCCTTCTAAGTTCTAACAATATGTTTTGTGAAAGTATAAGAATGGGAAATTAAAAAATTTTATCTCTTCATCATGTATATGCTTATGGGGATAATTTACCCAATGAGATCTTTCGAAATATATAATAAGTAGTGAGTTTTCTTATCATTTACGAAAATGATGATATAAATTTGTTGTTTCCAAAAATTATGTGGCCAATCCAAAAATGAATTCGAAATAAAGGGACAACAATATAATTAACTCTTTTTTTTTTTTGAAAAAATAAATGTAAAGAAAGATCCCCTCAAAAAAAAAAAATGTAAAGAAAGAAACCTGCCTACCATAATCTAATATAATAAGATCAAACGAGATATTCAAAAACATATAATAAATATATGGATGAAATTGAATTGAATTGAATGAATGATTGTCAAAAATAGAGCAGTGTCTAGATAAGGATTGATGTTGCAAGTATTTATAAATGCTTAGAAAGACAAAAGGTATCTATAAATGCTGGATATATATTACATTTGGTACATATCGATATTATCATTATTACGTATAATTAACTAGTTTAGTCAATTGAAAATATTGTATATTATAGTCCCCCAAAAATTTAGTGTGTGATTGTCTAGCGTATACCGTATAATTAATTAGCGTATGTACAATTATATTCAACAATGATGGAACATAATTTTCTATGATTTATACACATACGTCATTATCTAAATCAGCATGTCTTTATAATATAACCTAGCTAAACCCAAATTTGATTTTAGCAAATATCCCTAGTCATATATGTATATATAATAAGTTCGAATCCACCTGTAGTTTCTTGCAGCAGTGTTCAAGTATTTTTAAATAATAAGCTCCTTTAATATATATATATATATGGGCATCAATCCCCTAGGTATTTTTTTTTTTTTTACTTATATATAAGTATCATTTTGGCTAATTAAAATTTATCTTACACATTTTTTTTATATTAAAAAGTAAGATAGAGAAATAGTATTAATAATGCACGTCTTTTCACACACATCATTATAGCAGTTGAACCACTATTAAATGATGATCCAACAGCTAAAAAAAAATACTTATACATAGGTGAAAAAAAAAAAATCTACTAGATTGGCAACCTAAATATATATAAAGGTTTCCAATCCAATATATATATATATTTTACTTATGCATAAGTTTTTTTTTTTAGCCGTTGGATCATATGATCCAATAGCTACTATAATTTGAGTAGCTGAAAAAATAAATAAATAAATATTCATTATTTAATGTTTTTCTCTCTCAAACTTTTACTATGAAAAGGTGTGTGTGATCCATTTTAATTGGGTAAAATAATACTTATAGATAAGTAAAAAAAATACCTATTGAATTGGTGCACATATATAAATATATATAGATTTATGGGCACCAATCCAGTAATTTTTTTTTTTACCTATACATAAGTATCATTTTAGCCAATAAAAATTTATCATGCATATATGCACGTTTTTTCATGTACCTCATATAACCATTAGATCACCTTTAGATGATGACCTAACGACTAAAAAAAAATACCTACACATAGGTAAAAAAAAAATACCTACTGGATTGGCCACCTAGATTTATATATACATATATGGATATCTATAGAAAATACAATAAATATTTCAAATAAAAATGAAAAATAGTATTGATTAATTTTGGGCTGCGGGGTGCTCAGTTTCTATCACAATGTCCTTTTCAATCTTAATTGCTTCTTTTGTTCCTGGACAAATTTTCAATACACAAGCAAACTCTAAAATTAAGCCGAAAAGGCTAACCGGAAAGAAAAAAGTCAAAAATACAGGGGCGTTAATTTAAGTACCCCATGATACAATCTAGAAGTTCTTAAGAAAATATCTAACTATCATTCCTATAAGCTCTTTCAATTTGATTCTTTTAACAAACATAATAATGATATTTTAATATAAAAAAATATTATGAAATAAAATAAAATTTGTATTTATTGCTTTAATCAAATCTTATTGGCATACAAGTAATACTGTTCTTTAAAACAATACATATTTTGAAGATTTCCCATAATGGATTTTATTTGGAATTCGGTTGAGAATAGTGAATGGACATTGGATAATTATATGTATGTATTACTAGTCTTTGTCAAAATGTTTTTGAGTATTAATGGATGCTAAAGAAAAGTACAAGACACAAGATTTGAAGTAGATGAGGAGGGGGTGGGTGGGATTTTTATTTAAAAATAAAAAGAATAAAAAAATTAAGCTCCTAGGATACAAGTTAAAAAGCTTCAATTATAATACAAGTATAAAGGATTACGGTTTCAAACTTCTCAAAAAAAGAGGTGAAAAGTGGATCACGAAAATAATAATAGCAAGAATTGTGGGCTACTATAATTATCCAAGAGAAATAAAAAGAACCACCAGTAAACAGTTGTCTTCATATGCTACTGGACTGCGTTCTTGATGGGTAGAAACTATGATTCTAATACCAAAAGATATCTATGTCTGCTGAAAAGAAAATCAACCTATCTGTATTATAGATTTAAATCAAAGAAAAAATTCTCATATTCAAGATCTAATAAACGGAATTTAAAATCTACACATATTAAAGATCAAATGGTACAAAATTCATACACATGTGGTACTACAATCATATCTAAATCTGAACTTAATAGAAAATTAAAAAAAAAAAGGAAAAAACCTCTCATTTTCGAAAGAGATAAGAGGATAGGGAGGAGGAGGAGAGGCCGAAGAAGAAGATCAAAGTATTCTACCTTTGGCCTCTTGTGGGAGCGACACATAGATTTTTTTTAAGAGAGAGAGAATGGAGACCAGGATTTTCTTTTTTTTTTTTTTTTTTNGGGACTTGGAGGTAGCGTTAGGGTGTAAAAATGTTATTGAAAACAACATATTGTATAATTTACATTACTCCTTGTGTCATTCTGAAAATGAAATAAAGTCTGTTTTTTTTTTAAAAAAAAAATATCGAACTAGTTATCACATTTTCTATAGTATAAGATTATATAATACCACGTTAATTCAATATGAGCGAAAATAATAAAAGAATTAACTATGAAAACTAACCAAAGTCACATCACAGGAGCGCAGCAAGCAGTTCCTGGAGAGGAGTTCATAAGACTATAGCACCAAGGTGGTTTGTCTTGACCCTTGAGATGGTATAATACACACATCAACCTTAAACTTCTACGTTTTAGCTTTAATTTTTAACTCTCTTCTTTTTCAGCCTTGTTGAGTGTGGTGTGTGTTCGCATAACTGAACTAAAATGGATAAGTTCCGTACTGAACATCAAAAGAGTTGCTTAGGTTCGATCTATGACAGCCTTTCCACTCTTACCAACCTCAACAACAAAAAATGAAAAAGAAAGAAAAACACCAAATTCAATAAAATTAATTGTATATTAAATTGTAGGATGCGGTGATAACGTAGGTTATACATTTGACTCTGCAAAGTGAACTCTAAATATGCAGCAGACAACTATTTCCTAGTCACTGCAGCAAAGCATACATTTGAATGGCATTAGAAGAACACAGAAAATATGCCTTTATTTCAACCACAATGAACTGGAAGTTTCAACCTAAAAGATGAAGTCGTATGATGAGATCCTCCTTGTAGTTTACTCGTAGTAAAGCATAAAAAATGTCACAATCTGAGCCAGCTCTTCCTAGTAATGCATTACCCTAGTTCACTTCATTCTCTATACAACAAGAAAACACTAGTAAACTCATGCCTCTCAACATGTTATGAGCTAAACTCAAAATGAATAAATTCTGAGCTCGACTTCTGATTTCGAGGGCAATGACATTTTCACATATTTTTAGTACTAACATTGAAGCTGAGCAATTCCAGTTCTGTAAGACAAAAGCATAGGAGCAGTCATGACTAAAACTTAAGTATTCGTCAGTTCATTTGAATCATCAAGCGAGTCAAATTAAAGATGCAAAAAATTAAAGTATGCCCACTTGTATCTTACATCCAAATAAGAGAAAAATGTACCTAGCATCAAAGAAATATATTACAATCAAGAATGCTTTCAAGTCATTGTCAAAAATCCTCTGCTCAGATGGATGACACCTACACTCAAGTTGACAGCACCAATCCACCTAAAATGGATCAATACTAGCTGTTTTGCTTTAATTTTTCCACTTCTCTAACGAAAAAGAAAAAATAAACCCTTATTACAAATTTTTGCACAACATATAAAGCCACTTGCTGGGAACAAAGGGTCAAATAAAAACCAACTAGCTTGTTCTAATTTAAAACTACCATTACATTAGTCAATGACATAATTAGGAGCTACGGCTAATATTCTGTCATTTCTAGATACCGTTGATGGCTGTCCTGCGACTTCACCCTCTGCTGCTTGCCTACCATCATCTACCACAATTAAATGGCCTTCTCTTCGAATCAGACTCTGCAAATCACTTGGTTTAGAATGGCTATGAAGTCACTAGCTAGAAGAGATGTATTCTTAAAAACAAGATATACCTCTATAATTGCTTTGATTTTGGAAACTTCGGTTGCTGCCTCCTCCACTGAACTGTAGTTATTTTTCTCGTTCTGTTGACTGACATACCACTGAATCAAATCCCGCTGCCTCATTCCAGCCAGTCCAGACCCTGCAAACAAGGAGCTGCACTTATGTAATATCGAAGACTGTTTACTACGGTGATTTTTATTTTTATGAAAGAAATAGATCGACACTCTAGAGGAAATATGAGGTATTCAAGGCTTTAGCAAACCTGCCAAAATAAACTAGTATCTATGGCTTACCTTCTTGCGTCACAGCTTCTTCATGCTGTCTGAGGCGCATTACAAGGGCTTGAGTAACCCTCTGAAAGTATTCATCACTTATCACGAGTTTCTTTCCTTGTTGATTTGCAGAACCCCCTCCATTTTCTGCACCACAGCCCGACCAACATGTGTTAGAAACAAGCAAAAGAAATTTATAATAAGAGAAGAAGTATAAAACTTACCATGGTTATCAGAAGTTGGTTCAGAAGCACCATTACTTGGTTGCTGATCACCTTGACCGGCATTGTTATTTTCATCACCATTATCACCATTACCACGATCTTCTTCTTGGAACTCGGATAGATCAATCTCACTAGATTCCACACTACATGGGAATATAGTACACTTTATGCCATAAAAGCAGAAAGAGATGGGCAGAGAAACAGACAAAGAACTAAAACATATCATTCTTACCTGATTATAGACGTTTTCAGCAATCTCACTGCTAAGCGAACATGGCGTGGTAGTATCTATAAAAAGATCGATTTAAGCCTCTTGCAGAAATTCATAAAACTGCTAAGTTCAAAGAATTGACTTGCTATATTTCTAGGTACCTGAGTTTCCAAATGACTTCTAGCAATGCCCTCTGAAAGTCTGATCAACGCCTCCAGTTGCCTAACAGTCATACGATAAGCAACTCTACTCCCAGGAGCTGTATCACCTCTACGAAGAGCAACATAGGACTCCACCAACAGTTTTCTGGCTTCTGAGCTTAGCTGCATCCAAGAAATGAACAAAACAAAAAACAAAAAAAATAAAATAAAGAAAAAAGATTAGTTTTCAAGAAGAAGAAGAAGAGGGAAAAAATGTGGCGGATGTAAAATCCCATACAGCAAACCTTTGGTTTCAGAGTTTTTGCATATGCAATGTAACGCTTCAGTTGTGCAGTAGTGAATGCAGGAGTAAGTGCCTCTTCACGCTTTTGATGTACTCTCACAATGTGGTGGGCAATGTGGTAATCAGTTTGATCGTCAGGATCATCAATCATGACATATACCAGATCAAACCTTGAAAGAATAGCAGGAGGAAGAGCAACATTGTACTGCAAAAATGCCATGAAGTGATTACAACATCAAAAAGCTCCGACTTTAGCGTGTTCGTACTACCACAAAATATTAGTTCGGAATCCCTATCAAAAGTTAAACATGGAAAAACCCTGACAAATTTTTTGCCTAGAAAATTTGATTAAACATGACTGCAATATCAATAGCTGGAGAATTCTTACCTTGAGTGGTTTAGATTTATCATAGCGTCCCCCTGTGGGGTTCGCGGCAGCAAGAATTGAAGTTCGAGCATTCAGTGTTGCTTGTATTCCTGCTTTTGTAATGCTAATAGNCCAAGAGTCAATTCACACATCAGATTTCCTAAGTTGCTATAGCCATACCATTTTAATCAAAGGGTTTATAGAACATAATAGAGGAATACCTGATCTCTGACATCCATCTTGTCAAATTCATCAATACAACAGATGCCATTGTCAGCTAGCATCAGCGCGCCAGCCTGGAACAGAGAGAAATACAATATAATATTCAAGAATCTATTAGGGACATTTGTGCCAAGAGACGGAACAAAGAAATCCACACAAAAGAAGAATTTGCTCTTTCATCTGTTTTTTGTATTTATATCTTTTCCTTTTTTTTTTTGTCAAGTTACTGTCTCTCATGTTGATGCTAAAATTAAATATATCTGTTCCTATTTGATAGCTGATAAACTACAAATTGATCGTGAACTTAAACGATACAGCATAAGAAACTAGTATATCTCATATTGTTGAAACTTCTTTCTTATTTTTGGAACTTTTCTGAATTTTCAAATTATTGATTGACAGCCTTCACGTCCAAAATTCGAAGGCACGGATCTCCCAACAAGTCCAAGATACTTGGGCAATCCAGTATCAAGACTGGGGATTTTTCACTCTTGCTTCTGGATTACCCAACCGAAGAATAACTGATAAGTTTTCACAATACCAGGGCAAGCCAGTATTAATAATTTGTGGAAAATTTCCATTGAGATTCTGGATCAGCAAAATGGAGGAACAACCAAAAAATATAGCACAACATTGAAAGATATTATGGAGGTACCGTACCTCTATGCAGAATTCTCCAGTCTCTGGCTCCTTGGCCACTGTTGCAGTTAACCCAGCAGCTGAGGAAGATTTTCCAGATGTGTAAACAGATCTCGGAACTATACCTGAGGTATACCTGAAGTGTAATAGACCAGCAATAAAAAAGGTTCAGTCTGTATAACTCTAAACGAGACTATGAGAAAAAAGATTGGCAGTCTGTATAACTCTAAGTGAGACTATGAGAAGCAGAAGATTGGCAGTCTGTATAACTTTAAACGAGACTATGAGATGCAGAAGATTGGCATACTTAAGAAACTGAGACTTTGCACAACTTGGATCTCCAACTATGCAAACATTAATGTCTCCTCTCAAGTTGATGCCTTCATGCGTGAATTTGTGGACACCACCCATTAGCATAAGCAAGATTGCTCTCTTAATGTCTTGGTGACCAAAGACAGTTGGGGCAATGCTATCAACAAGCTTGTTGAAGAAATCAGGAGTATTCCTCATTCTTTGGACTTCGTCTAACTCTTCTGCCTGCCAAATTAACAATGTAACCAAAATATGGAATCAGTTTGTTTCAAAATGCACATGTAGGAAAAGGAAAATGAAAAATATATTAACAGAAAGAAAACATAATATGTAAAACATGAACACATATATACACAGCACGCATGGAAGCATGCAGACAAACAGTGTGCATGGGGAAGGTTAACGACATAGTGATTTGCAATTCTCATTACTTGCCAGATGACATAAGGATCAAATGAACCATCAAAGTTGAGATTAAAAGTTTCAAGGAAACATTATCTTCCTCTGTTGGAAAAACTTCAAGGAAACATGGCACACGCATCAAGTATACAAACAAGCATCAAGATTGCTGCCAGTAAATAAAATTCTGTCTAAAAACGAGAAAAGGGTGAACACTGCAGGCAGCATGCATGCAATTGATAATTCAGTCTGCCAATTTTATGTATAATGAAACTAAGAATGAGATTTTTGTCAGTTTCAGAAATAGACATATTAATATCAGCCAGGAAACCATCATGTCAAACAATCATTTAATTAGACACAATTTAAAACCAACACATAGCTCAACAACATGGGCCACTCTTAAAGAAGCAGTCGTTGAGGTCAATGAACAAAAAGGATTAAGAGGGAGAACCAAAGTAGTTTTGAAAAGAATTCATGTAGAAGCACTATAGTTATTTGGTTTAAAGGCTTTTTCAAGCATAGTAATTGACTGGAGATGGTGCCACATCAATGAATAAAGAGATGAGTAAAAATAACTAAATCCGAGGCAAACAAGGAAAAAAAAATAATCGTTGTATGGAAAGTGCATCAAGAACTAACAGTGAATTGCTGGTTCTCATCCTCATCGGCGTCCTTCTTTCTATTCCTTATGTCAGTATCCCTTCTACCATCAGAAATCTGAGTAAGAAGCAAAATATGAGGAACAGGTAATGGAGAGACCGTCATCGCATAATAACAAGAACATAATATCCAACCGTGAAAACAATGAATCAAAATGACCAACCTGAACCGAATTGGCAATAAATGCAAGGCGATAAGACAGGTCTCTGACTCCTAATGCTCGAAGGCCCCTGACACCTTCTTGTCCGGCCATTGAATTCTTGCGCTGAGAGGCTTCTCGACGGCATTCTGCTCTCTCACCAGGGGAGGCCAATGCCATTATGTCTGGTATCACAACAACGGTGCCAGTGAAGATGACCCTGTCGAATGAAAGGGTATGAGTTTTTAACATTCGAAATCAAATAAAACAGTCAATCAGAGGAAGATGCAGATTGAGCAAAGAGAGAGAGAGAGAGAGAGAGAGCCAAATCAATCTTACGTGTCGCCTGCCCTTGCCTTCTCGACAATCTCGTGGCGGAGGATGACATCCAAGGATCTGGGTAGGGAACCAGCAGGGATCTCCTTCGAAGTCTCCTGCATCCGTACCCTCTGCCAGTCAGCAAATTTGCTTTCTTGCCGAAGTAATGCCCACTTTGATCTATTGGCACAGGTTGCGTTCACGCAGATTGTGGGCTGCGAGAAAAAGAAAACAAAACAAATCAATGAATTAAAAAGCAGAGATAGATGGATAGAGAAAGAATAGAGAGGAGGAGGAGCACCACCTCAGTGTACTTGAATTGCTGTTCAACGTTCTTGATGACTCCGCCACATTCCAAGCACTTGAAGGTCCCCTGGAGAAGCTCGGGACGGACCTCGCCGGAGCGAGTGACGACTCCAGTGACGGAGACCAGCCTGCCGATTTCGGCGGTGGTTAGCTCCCTCAGCCTCTTGGAGACGGGGAGGTTGAAGAAGGCGAGATTGATGTCCTTGTTAGGGTTGTCGTCGGAGATGAAGGTGGGCTTCTGATCCATGACGAACCGCTTGCAGGCGCTCTTCAAGTAGGGCTCGAACCGGAGGTACTCGTCGGAGATGGCCTTCTGGAGGAGATTGCTGAAAGACATGACGTGAGAGAAGTCGACGAACATGGTGTTGGACTCGCCTCCTCTCATGGCTTCGATCTCCGACTCGTAGTACAACTCCTCACGCGAATGTTCTGAAGCCCTAAAGCTGATCGATCGTCCCCATTGATTTTCAAAACAAAATCAATAATTTTCAATTGAATTATAAATTATTAATGAATAAAAATGAAAATGAAAAATTGAAAAGTCCAAAAAAAACCTCTTGAGAAAGTCGAGAAAACTGTTCTCCACCCGTACAGCCTTCTCGTCCTCCATGAATCCTCCGCTTCCAAAGGCCTCCATAGCTCTCTCTACCTCTACCTCTACCTCTACCTCTACCTCTTCCGAGAGTCTGAAAGTGATGCGCGGGTTTTGGTTGTGAGCTTCTGGTCGTCTGTGAATGACTTGTGAGCGGGAAATCTAACACACCTTTCCCGCCAAAACCGGAGCTTGTGCCTTGCGGGCCTCTCGTCTCCCGCCAATTTTCTTGGGGCCGTTGGGCCTTAATTCTCTCTGGACTAGACAGAGACTTCTACTTTGGGCTTTCTTCTCCTTGAAATTTTTGAGGCGAGCTAATAATTTGTGTCTTGGGAACTTGACGCTGCTAGTTTATTTTTATGACAAAATGACTTTTTTACTCCTGTTTTTTAAAATGACATTTCTAATACACTCTATTGAACTAAAAGTCTAAAATGCCCTTCCAGAACTTTTGATCTCTATTTTTCTTCTTTTTTCAAAGAAGAGAGAACCCAATCGAAGGAGAGAGAGAGAGAGAGAGAGAGAGGAGCAGTAGTACCCCATGCTTTCGAATCAGTTTCGTCATGCTACTCCTGACCTCGACATAGCTCTCGTCGCCTTTGGTATCTACATCTTTGGCGAGCAAGTCTAAAACAAGCTCTACAATCCTTCTTCTTCTTCTTCTTCTTCTTCTTCTTCTTCTACTTCCTCAGCCCATTCTCACCACCACTGACCACCATATTCTCCGATCTGACCAGCTCTAGCAAAGAAAAATTTCGCCTTCAACTTTAGACTATATCGGAGTTCACCTTGCACTCCAAATCTGAGTGCAACGTTGTTCTCCTTTGAACCTGATTACCCATTATGTCTCACTCCAGATCTATGTTCATCGCATCCTCCATTCTTCAATCTAGCCGCTACCCACTTCCTTCCCATGTGCATGTCTTCACCATCTTCACCAGGTTTTCCTGTACTTTCTGTTAAAAAATTTTGCAGCTTGAGTGTTTGTGAAAATTCCTCTGAGAAATTTATGACACTGTGACCATGAGTCACAAAATTGTGACCATGAATAAAATTTGTGACTATAATATTCGTAATGATGTAAAATAAATCATTGGTAACGATTTTTTTACCCTGTTTTTCTAGTTTCTGGAAACTTTTGGAATGTTATTCATTTGCCCTGGGTTTTACACATTGCAGGTGTCTAAGAACTTAATTTTTATTTCTGAGTTTTGTGGAGAGATGCAATTTAGATTTGATGAAGAATGTACAGTTGTCACAAATTTTGTGACTTATAGTCACAAATCAGATCATGTTTCTTTTAGAACTGTGAAAAATGTCATAAAGTCATTGTTATCCTATGTGAAAATATATTTTACTTTTGTAAGATAAGCACATTATTATCCAATATGTTCAAAAAAAAAAAAAGATAAGCACAAATGTTGTGACTAATAGTATCAAATTAGGATTACATGACAGAAATTGTTGGATAATAGGAATATTTATCTTCCTTTTGTAAGATTGACATAAATATTGTGACTTGGACTCACAAATCAAGGTAAAATGTAAATATTGTACAAATCACAATAACAATATCTGATAATGTTTGTAACGATACAAAACACGCTGTAACTTAGAGTCACAAAATTGTGACCATGTGTAAAATTTGTGACAATATTTGTAACGACGTAAAATGAGATGTAATTATTTGTCACAAAATTGTGACAAACAGTAACGAAAATATTATGACAACCAATCACAAAATTATGAAATTGCACATATCTTGAAAACTCGCAATATTCATAATAATGTAAAATAAAATGTGACCCTCAGTCACAAGCTTATGACTATCAGTGACAAAGTGTACCATGTATAAAATTTATGACAATATTTGTAACGACGTAAAATGAGATATAATTATTTGTCACAAAATTGTGACAAACAATAACGAAAATATTGTGACAACCAGTCACAAAATTATGACATTGCACATATCTTGAAAACTCACAATATTCATAATAATATAAAATAAAATGTGACCCTCAGTCACAAACTTATGACTACCAGTAACAAAGCGTACCATGACAAAAGGGTAATTTTGGAATCATGATTTTTTTTCTCTCTAAAAGAGACTAAAAAAGTCATTTTTTTTGCACTAGAAAAGTCATTTCTAAAAAATGAACTAAAAAAGTCAACTTACTAAAAAAATGAACTAGCAGCGTCAATTTCCCTTGTGTCTTACTCTATTATTTTTTTAATGAGAAATTTCTGAATAACTAGGGTGTCGAATAAATTGTTTTAAAGTGTTTTACAACTACAGATTCTCCCATGAAAGAAAAGAAACTTAGCTAAACCAACAATCAATGAGATTTATGCAATACTTACTATCAATGTATCGGAGATTTTAGTCAATATTTCTGCCCATTGCAAAAATAACTCCACAGATTAAACATCTCATGACTCCATATTTCGGTAACTCAAGTGATAGCGCCATTGCCCATTCTTCTCTAGATTGTCGCATCTTCATTTAATTTTAAGCCGACTTTCAAAGTCTCCCTCCCTTGATGTTGATGATATTGTTTTCCCTTTTTTTTTTCTAACTACATCAAATAAATACAAATAACAAAAAAAAAAGGGAAAAAAGAAACTCTCCATTGTAAGAGATTAATAACTCACCCAATGAAGAGACAATAACACAATTAGGAGATCAATAAAATATAATACTAATTATGTGAATATTGACTTAAAAACTTATATATAAACAGAATATGTCATATTAATCATACTTGTTCAAATAAATGCCTAAAATTGGTACTCATCCAAAAAGATTTCAACAATTGTAACTACATATGCAGAAAAGCTAATGCGATTTAACTAGAATCAATGATATGACTCTCTTGCAGCCTCCGCAACTCCTCTTCATTTTATCCTATCTTAGTAGGCTTTCTCTCTCCGTGGTATATGGGTTTTTTTCACTTCCCTTTTTCTTTTTTTTCCCCCTTTGTTTTTTCAATGTAATGAGTCTTTCCACGTATGTGAAGGTAGTGTACTATAGATCTAGCTCTATGGATATTTTATCCCACCTGATTCTAGACCTATATAGCTTTTGTCGCTTTTTATGTTTTTGTTAGTATTATTATAGATATGAAATTCTTGATTCTTGAGAGCTAAATATGAAAAATTTTACCATGTGGCATTTACTGATGGACGCCTTTTAAAATCTGTTATAACATTTAATGAGTGAACTGATAGCTCGAATGACTAATTTGGAGCATATTGTCTCTAAAGATGGTAGAATTTGCTTTGGGCCTGTTTGGGATAGCTTTTACTTCTTGAAGTAAAAGTATAAAAAGATCTTCCTAAAAAAGATGGTAGTTCCATGCTTCTTTAAAAAGATCTTTTGGATACAAAAAGATCTTCTAAAAATTCATCCAAACACTCCTAAAAGATCTTTTGAGCCCTAAAAGATCTTTGAAAGCTGTGCCAAACAGGCCCTTTATTTGTTTTTCACTAAACTTACTCATACACCTCACTGGACTTACTTTCACACATGTTAGTTGTGGAGAATTGATGTTATTATTTTTCTATTGGATAGGGTACTCTTTTTGACCCTTTGTACTTTTTTTGTATTTGATAGTGTTGTTTAATAGGCTTTTAATATAATCCCATTAGGGTTTTTTTTTTTATAAAAAAAAACAATGATATGATGTAAGAAATATCATATATATATATTATTATCAACCTATTTGAAAAAACAAAAAAAAAAGTGAGAAAACAAACTGAAAAAGAAAAATCTTTGGTTTCAAATCATATCAGATTGTTTTTCTTTAAATTTTAAAGATAAAAAGTTTGGGTTTTTGGTATCAAATAACAATTTAGATTTTGAAAATCCAGTCAAATGATGCCCCAAACAATTATTTGATCAAAAATTGGTATGCAAAATGACCCATATGGTCCTGAGGTATATAGTGTTTATACTTATGTGAAATTATTCTCATTACCAAATGCCTAAAAAAAGAAAGTAACATGAGCCAAGAAATATGGTAGAGGGAGATACTCTCGCTTTTTTCTTCTGATGCTAACTACACAGTGAGGAAACTCAGGGAGGGGCTTCCTCATGCCCCTCTCTCCGCCATCTCCTCTCCTTTGTTAGCTCATGTGCTGAAGCTAGGTTTAAGGTCTTCTTAGGTTTATAATCTACTGGAGGTTTTCTTATATTCTTCACATAATTCTCCTAGATCTCTCCCTCCGGTGATGTGTTTTTTCTTTTCTTTTCTTTATTTTTTTTATTGTAATAAGTCCTTCCGCTTATATGAAGAATATAATATAAAAATAGGGATAATGTAAAAAAAAAAAAAAAATACCTACCACCTTTCGTGTTTTATCAAAAAAAAAAAAAACCTCACATATTTTTATTTATATCAAATTAAACATTCAATTTGTATTTTTCTATCAAATAGAACTGGGCCCACACACTTAGTCAAATTGAAATTTTGATTTGTTTAAAAAGATAATTTTACCCTTAAACTCATAAAATATATATTAAAAATAATAAATATTGAAACCAATTATTATTGTTTTCTTTTAAAAAATAATAATTATTAAAAATAACAACTTTTGTCATTATTTTTTTTTAACATTTTCTTGTCTTGAATAATTTAAACTTATTTTAGTTTTCAGTAATTATTATTTTCACTTAAATATGATTTTTTAAAAAAAAGAGATTTTTTTAAAAAAAATTTTAATTCTCTCTTTTTTTTTAAATCTTAATTGTTTTGAATAATTTAAACTGTTGAAAAAAAAGAACAAAAAGAGATTTTTTTTAACTTTTATCATTATTTTTTTTAATTGGTTTGAATAGATGAAATTCTTTTTACTTTAATAATTATCATTTTCACTTAAAATATTTTTAAAAAAAAAAAGAAAGAAAGAGAAGAATAATTGGTTTCAATGTTTATTAGTTTTAGCATGTGTTTTATGAGTTTAAAAGATAAAATTATCCTTTTCAACAAACTACATTTCTAATTTTAACTAAATATGTGGGCCTGATCTTATTTGATAGGAAAACACAAATTGAAGGTTTAATTTGATATAAAT
>JXTC01000172.1:164594-252071 GCA_002914845.1 Trema orientale
TTTAAGGGAAAAATATGTAAAGGGTTGGTGAGCCTCAACTATAAATAGGGATCCTATTGCTCATTTGTTTTCATCCCAGAAAAGAGTGTAAGAAATACCAAGTGTTGTGAGAGTATTAGAATAAGTTTACTCTTGAGAGTTAGAGAAAAATACAGTTTTTCTCTTGGGTGTATTCGGGGTCTGGGGTGTGAGTTGTGAGTGTTGAATGTAAATACTTGTAAAGGTTCTTTTTTCTCCCAATAGTGAAAATCTGCAGCAGCTCCGTGGACGTAGCCAAATTGGTGAACCACGCTAAATTTGTGTGTCCTATTTATTTATTATTTTTCGCATTTATTTTATCGCTTCCACTATTGTGTGTCTGTTGGGGAGGTTATTCCCTAACAATATTTTCTGTACAAGACAAATCTGTCGTAGCTAAACAGTTGTACGGACTAAGCAGTGTAGTCACTGCAGTGACCTTATTTAATAATGATCGAAACTAATAAAGCATAATTAATATAAATTAATTTATAAGGTAGTGAAGTGCCACATCTTGAATTTCAAACGCAGTCCAGGGCAAGAGGCACAAATGCATAATTCAAGGATGACCACTAGTGTGATTACCCTTATAAATTAATAATATTTTCACCTTAATCCATCAAAATGAAATTTAGAATGATTGAACACATTTTTTTGGCCCAAATAATTAAGCACATTTGTACTAATATAAGTAGTAACTACAAGATAGTATATTTTAGGGGAAGAAAGACTAAAACAAAAAACAATTATAGATGATGCAGTGGATTACACCTACCTAGTATTCTCAGTGAATGGAATAAAACAAATAACCATAATCTTTTAATAAAATGTAATATTACATATGAGAGTTGTTTATTTAACCAACATGATATAATGATTGCTTTTGTAGTTTGTACTTTGGTTACTTTTTTTAAGGTTGGTGTGAGATTTGAACTTTAAACCATAACATCGATAGTGAAATAGTAGTTATTATATATTAAACTAATATAGATTATACAACAGAATTATAATTTTGATATGCTAATAAATGTGTACGTACAGTTACAGTATACCTTCCTTGGAGCAATGTGAAATTTTTAGTATTAGCATATACAACGGACAATACTACCTTGGCACTTTTGTTGCCTTAGGCTTAATGCACTTAAAGCCAGTGTTTAAATATTTAGTTTTAGGATCATTTGGATGGGCTCGATCTTTCGGCTTTCAGTAGTAGTGTGGTACAATAAAAGGAGCAAAAGTCATAGATATGGTATGCAAAGACAAAATATAGAATTATCTATGAAATAGCAGATAAAATAAAATGAAAGTTTCACCAAGAGTCTCATGAAAATAATTCTCACTGTTTTAAGTAAGTTATTGTTGGAGATGCTAGGTCCTACCAATTAATTTTGTAGATTCTTCTAACTAAATAAAATAAATGCTAAAAATTACCCGCAAAAGTGGGCTTTTGTAATAGTTTAAAAGTGAAAAAAATGAATTAATTACGTTAAATCATACCTGAATAAGTTTGTCTTTCAATGTTAATTAGTGTGACTCTATGATATAACTCATGCAAAAGGCCACACTTAATCAGTGATAAGGAAGTATATAGTAACATGCATGACTATTTGTTAACACAGTTTCCTAAATTCACCCCCAAAAAAGTCCTTATTACACCAATGTATAGAACTACAAAACTAGGATATATGTTTCACCTTATAATGCTTTGACCTTTTACTATTAACTAGCAATATTTTTTTTTACATTATTTTTTACGCTTTCTTAATCTCACCGTTTGACACGTGGATTCTACTATATTTTGTTGTATTATATAATTTGTTGTATTATTAAAATATTAATCTGAGTAATGGAATTTATGTATCAGACAATTAGACTGGAAATTTAGTAAAAAAGAGAGTGAGAAGATAGTGAATTTAGCATTTTTGTAAGTAAGTGAGAAGAAAGTATATTTAATATTTCTGTAAATAATAATAATAAAAACAGAAACATTTACAAAACTATAGATGCCGTATGGATAGAGATTATAATTAATTTTCTAGAGTACTAGCAAGGCCAAGCATATGTTTACAGTTGTCTACAACACTTTGGCTTAGGCCAGCTTGGTAGAGATAAAACCCACAGAGACACACATGACACAACACTCAACACACACGTAAGAAACGCATGCTTGATAGGATGGACACTTGACGAAGACCCACATAACCAGAAACGGAAAAAGTGAACAGATGGCCTAGGGGTGGAGCTCAAATTTGATATTTGGCAATTAAATATTGCAAAACAAAGGGTTTTAGTAGTCATGAGTAGTCAAAGTAGCCGTTTCAGTATTCCTATCTGTCTCGATCTCTCTCCCTCTACATTTGCAAATTTGCATAACTGCAAGTCCAACTCCCTCCCCTCCTCTCTACCAACCCCATATGTCCTCATTAAGTATCCTTTCTTAAAATGTGTCATTATGTTACCTTTTAATCCTCTCTTTCTCTTTACCACGATTAATACATTGGCTGCTCTCTTTGACTCTTTCAATTTAGTCACTAAACACAAAGACGGTAGCTTATTCAATTCGCTATCTTTTGTTGTGAAACTCAAAATGGATAATGATTCAATGCATTATCATGCATATTATGGAAAAGAGCAGTACCTATATCCATGAAAGAGCCTTTGCTTATTTCTATCAGATATATATTGATATATATACAATTATGAAATGATTTAATATATTAAAGACTCATTTAAATATCAGTGGATATTTTTTGTTTTTGTTTATTTATTTATTTAATTTTGGTATAAATTTGAAGCGGATAATCAAAAGGGCATTCTTCAATTCAGAAATCACAATCATTGGATTTATTAATAATCGTCATCTTCATATTTGAAGAGCTTTAAAGTAAGGCCTCCTCCTCCTGCCCCCACACCTCGCTCTATATTAATTCTAGACTACATACATTATATCTCATCCCTCCATCTACATTAGTGATCATCATCAATCATCAGAAAAGAGAGAGAGAAAGAGAGTTAGAGAGAGAGAGAGAAAAAGAGAGAGGCAAAAGAATCATCAATCAGTCGTCTTCTCAATTTCAAAACCCCCCTCCCCTTTGATCGATCTCTTTCTCCATATATATCCCTTTTCCTAATCTTTTATATATGTTATTTTCAATTTGATTGATGGTATTAATGGAAAATATCAATACCAATATCAATAGTAGCACTACATCCCCAAATCCCCCCGGAAACCACCAGCCCCACCGCTCCATAGTCCCCATCACCATCAACATCGACCAGGGAATCAATACTCATAATAATAACAATGATAATAATAATAACAATAATAAGAGCATTAACAATAGGTCCTATATCCCGCTCTTGGTCACAAACTTCCTCTTCCTGTTCGTGGGTTCAGTGTCATCAAGCTTGCTCTCCAAATACTATTTCAACCACAAGGGGTCAAGCATATGGGTGTCCACTTGGGTCCAATGCGCCGGCTTCCCACTCCTCATCCTCCCCATTTTCCTACCCTATTACCTCTTCAAAGCCACCCCAAGAAAGCCCTTCACCCGCTTCACCCCAACCCTCTTCCTCCTCTCCCTCTTGATAGGCCTCCTCTTAGGCCTCAACAACCTCCTCTTCTCCTGGGGCAACTCCTACCTCCCCGTCTCCACCTCATCCCTCCTCCTCTCCTCCCAGCTCGCCTTCACCCTCCTTCTCTCCGTCCTCATCGTCAGGCAGAAGATCACATTCTCCAACCTCAACTGCGTCGTCCTCTTGGTCACCAGCTCCGTCCTCCTCGGCCTCGGCTCCAGCCGCGACAAGCCCCCCGGCCTCACCCGCGCCAACTACTTCGTCGGATTCTTCTCCACCATCGGCGCCGGGCTGCTCTTCGCCCTCTACCTCCCCGTCATGGAGAGGGTCTACCGCAAGGTCTACTGCTACGCCATGGTGATGGAAATGCAGCTGATCATGGAGCTCGCCGCCACCGCCTTGGCCACCGTCGGGATGGCGGTGAAAGGCGGGTTCTCTGAGATGAAGGCCGAGAGCCGCCCCGGGCGCTTCGACAAGGGGACGGCGGCGTACTGGGCCACCGTTTTCTTTAACGTGGTGACGTGGCAGCTTTGCTTCATGGGGACCGCGGGGATGGTGTTCTTGACGTCGTCGTTGACCGGAGGGATTTGCATGACGGCGCTGATGACCATGAACGTGGTCGGAGGCGTCGTGGTTTATGGGGATGAGTTCGGAGGTATCAAGGCCGTCTCTGCTGTGCTCAGTGTTTGGGGTTTCTGTTCCTACGTGTATGGGATGTACATCAAGACGAAGCAAGAGAGATTATCGTCGTTAAACGACAACAACCACAACCAAAACGACAACAATGACATGATTCCGATGGTAACTATTAATAATCGTAGTGCTTGAATTCGTACAATAAATAAATAAATTCTGTTACTTATCTAATTCTCGTCGTATTATTCGCATAAAATGTACGACTTGCTAGTACTAGTACTGTGCTATATACTCAAATCAATCTTGTCACATGCGTGACATTACCGCTGTATGGGTAGTGTTAATTCGTTATATTATGTGTTATTTATTATAATGCATGGTGTTCTTATAATTATAATTAGAGGTGCTAAGCTAGCTGTAGTTTAATTTCTAATGGAATTATACTATAGATAGATAGATAGATAGCTAGCTAGAAGATTCATGTATATCTGTTTGTTTGCTTCGTTTTAATTTGTTGCTGATATAATTAATTTGGAAAATTTTGAAGTTTGAAATCATTAGTTTGCTTAACATTAACAATGCACATTATCGTGATCATTAGGCTGTCGTTATCGTTTTGTCTCATCGAGTAATATTTATATGACTAAATGTATGATTCATTATTATCTATATATATGTGGAGGGCATTTGTATTATATATATATATATATATATATATATATATATATATATATATATCAAAGTTAATTGCCTTTTGCGTCTGTTTGGATACTCCAAAGTAAACTAAAAGGGGAAAAACAAAAAAGTATAAGCTGCTTTAATTGCGAAATTAATAATTATATATGCATAGTATACTATGTTTCGTTCTCCTGTTAATTAGTGAAATCTTATATATCTCTTATTAATAAGATATATGGAGTAAAATGTTCTGGAAGATGATCAGACGAGAATGGTACGTATATATATCCAGCTTTGATCCATTGTAATCTAAAGTTTATTTGGAAGTAGGCATAAATAATCATTTATTTGTGTTTTTAATCTAGACGAAAATCGTAACTGGCCTTTCTTTTTCTTTATTGATTGGGGGTAAAAAAGTTGACTTTTAAAAGAATAAGCTAATTGTCATTAATGAATTGGTCAGTAGTAACATCTTGTCGATGAACAGATACTAATTAGACATGACATGATCATTAATTGCTGAAATTTCTTAATAAATTTCCTAAGTGTGGTAGCTAGCTAGTTGTACTTGTTCCATCGTATTAGAGTTGTGCTATTTAACCCGAACGAGTTTTATCGCGAAAGATGTGGTTTTCAGTGTTGTGTGCCACTGAGGCTTACTTTGCCACGTATATATAGTTTCTTAAATATTTTTTCTTAAGTAATAAAATGAAAATATGTCACTTTCCTCATTCACCCTTGTCGTTGTCGTTGCTGTGAAACGATGAAATTTTGTTCTATTTCCTTCGCTTCTTCTTTTGCCAATAAGGTATATTACATTTTCTATGTGCCAAGTCATTTTTATTTGCCTTGTAATGGAGTGATCCAAGAAGAAAATTCATAAACAAAGTGCCTCGTTTCACATCAACTTTTCACTGCTAAGGCTTTACTTTAAAAAAGTCCACCTCCTCTGAGGAAAAAGAACTCATGTATGTCTTAAAGATCAGAGAGAAGGTACGAAGTCAACCGGGGCGACGAAGGAGCTGAACGCTTTTACAAGCCCATGTTTTTGTTGGCACGCCGACTTATGCCTTTGATTTTAATCGAAAGAGGGGGGGGTTTTTTTTTCCTCCTCTTGGGTTGAGGCAATTCGTAGAAGGATTTCATAAATATATATATATATATATATATATGACCCAAAAAAAAAAGAACAAAAAAAGAAAAAAAAAAAAAAACTTCGGGGCTTCACCTACATCTGTGACCTCCATCTTATTTCCTTGATCTAATTTGCATGTGTGTGTACATATATATATATATATGACCCGAAATCCTGATTAATTGTTTCAAAATTAAACATGATTGAGTTCACTTTTAAGAATTATTGGGGTCTGAAAAGGACAGAGATCCAAAAAATATTATGGATCTAGAATCTGAAGGAAGAATTTGGAGGAAAATAATCTCCATGCATATGGATAGGTTTTGGACTGGATTCAAGGATTCCCATTTAGAGCAGAGTTCGATATTAATCTGTAGTGATGAACATGATGAGCTTATGAGAGACAACTAATTTTTAATTAAAAGTAAAAGAGGGCAGAGTAATTGGTCAAACATGCAGGCCCCCATTATAGAAGAAAAGACCTCAATCCACGTCAGCTCGTGCAAATAATACGGGGAAATACTATAGGCTCGGGTTAAATGTAGCTTTTTTCATCATATTATGTCCTTAATTTTCAGCATCTTTTCCCAAATTATTGTATATCGTGTTTTTATTTTCTTAAACAACAAAAGTAATTAGATAAGGGAAAGTAATTTCTTTTTCCGATAATCCATTAGAATAGAAGTCCGTCAGCTAATAATTATATCTAGCCTTCACTATAGGTAAATCTGTTACAAAAAGAAAACAATACGTTTTTTTTTTTAATCCAAGGCTATAACGAACATATGTATAACTTTAATAATTATCCTTTTATTTTGATGAGTTAGTAATGGTGAAAGATTCATTGAATCATTCACACAGTTACATCGTCCGTTTCATGATATTTTATGATTTATTTTTAACATACAAAGTTTAATTATATAACATTGTCCTTTTCTCAAAAAAATAAAAAATTATACATACATATGACATATTTTGTATAATACCTAGTAGTGCATTTCCAACTTCCAAGATGATCTGATCTGCATGCTATGTCAGCGCAGCTAGCTATATATATATATATATCATAAAAAGTGGAATCATATAAATTAACAAATTAATTAAGTTTTTTTGGTGGGGTATGCAACCATGGATTGCATGTATGCATATTATATGTACCTTTAACGTGTAAGGAACAAAGGTAAGGTGGAAAATCTTTATGGGCGTGCCGGACATATTAACATACATATATTTACACAAATCAGTATATGGTCAATTGTATAGCAAAACGTAGCTAGCTCTTGCACTTTTCCTGAATTCTTTTTCTAATTTAATTGGCTATACACATGATGACAGAGATGAATATTGCTTATTATTGGAGTTATTTTTGGCTTTTCTGGCCCGGTAACTTAAACTTGCACTTTACCAATTAATTAAGGTATCAAATCTTTAAGAACTTCATCCCAAAAAAAAAAAAAAAAAATCTTTAAGAACCATTTGTAGTGGTAATGCTATATATATATGGCACCAATCCAGTAGATATTTTTTTTTTATCTATGTGTAGGTATTTTTTTTAGCCGTTAGATTATCATCTAATGATGATCTAACGACTATTATAAAGTGCATGAAAAGACGTTCATTATTAATACTTTTTCTCTCTTACTTTTTAATATAAAAAAATGTGTATAATAAATTTTTATTGGCCAAATTGATACCTATGTATAGGTGAAAAAAAAAAACTTACTGGATTGGCAACTATATATATATATAGATGTACATGTAGATATGTTCGTTCATACGTCATATGAAAAGAAAATAAATTCCATGATAAACTCAAATTCAATATAGGTAGATATATATATATATTTCCATTATTTTTTTTTTTTTGGATTTTATTTTTGAAATCTTTATGATTTTTTTTTTTCCAATTAGAGATTTGTCAAGTAAGTGAAGTGCATCCCTTTGGTACTTGTCACAATCCGAAGCCAAAATACAGGTCGCCATCACTTAGTCCATTTGTACAAATTAATCGGAAAAAGATAAGGAAGGTGTCATATTTCACTTGGAATCAACAATATAACCCCAAGAGAACCCGTAAAGAATTTTCTGATATGACAAAGCATGGACTTTGTCGCTCTATTGCGCTAAAAAGTTCTTCTCTCCTTTTCTCTTTGTTTTTCTCTTTCTTTACCCTTTTGTTATCCTTTTTTCCCCCCCTATTTCATAAACAAAGAAAATTCTTTAACCTATATTTGGTTCTTCTTACTTTTGATTCATATATATAATTTTTCACTATCTTTAAATGGAATTGTAAACGAATAATATATATATATATATATAATATTCATGAAAAACCTATTACCGTACTTTTAAGAAAAAAAAATGTGGCTGAAATTTGAAAATTGCAAAATTTGAAACTCAAATTTCAAATTGCATGACTGAAACTTTGATAAAACAAGAGTGTGAAAAACAAAAGTTCAGGGGGCATATGCACCTACTAAGCCCATAGTGGCTCTGTCTCTGCTCGCTACCTGAGTAGCTAGCTATTATATAAACTTTCACCGAGATCATATGAACTTAATTTAGATAATTATAATCTCTTTTGATTGCTTAACCAAAAAAAATTAGCTTCTTAGGAGTTATATATTGTTTTGTTTTATATGTATGTGATACTGTGTGAAAGAGAATGAAAAGACATCTTACTGATCGTCATAGTGTGTGCTTTTTATGTGAGCCGTCGCGAATTTTTTTTTCCCGTCTTTCATATTTCGTCGAATAGCTACATTTTTTCGACATAATTTGGCATTGTAAATCATATTGCACTATTGATAAGTATTTTGACAAGTGTTCAATATACTCTTTTTTACGCTCTTGAGTCTCACTAACAACTTGACATATATAGTGGAAACTACATATCAACTAATAAGATTAATTAGAGGGTGAAAATTAAAAGAGCATTTATTTAATGTTCTTCATAAGTATATATATATATATGTTTGGCATAACTTCCAAATATTTTTTAGAAATCAAAAGTTATTTTTAAAAATGTTTGGATGAATTTTAAAAAGTGGTCTTTTTTTGGGGGAAAAAAAAGACATTTTCAAAAAAACATTTACTTACTAGCTTTTGCAGGAGAACTTTTGAGAAAAGATATCCTAATGTCAACTACAAAAACCTTAATAATTGGTAGGATGATACATGTATATTTATCAACGTAAAATCCTGGGATTGTTTAAATGAAACCATACCACAAGAAGGAGCATTACGCTAGTTTAAAAACATCTCAACTGGGTTGATATTTCTATATGGACTCACCCTCCCTTGCTCAACAGTCCATAAAAGTGGCCAACACTGTAAATGTTCAAATTTAACAGAATCTTATACAAATCTTTCTGAAATATCAAATATATACTGGTTACTTACATGATAAACATCAAATATCAAATATTGTTCATCTTATTATATACATGATAAATATGCATGATCATATGAGTGGCTAGGCTGCTTTCTCTTCCTGCTCATAGTCATAGCTTTTAGACCCTTCTTTTGAGCGAATGGTGGGTCATGCAATAAAGCTGGAAAAAAAAGTAAACAAGATACAGGAAATTTTTAACTGCTATATGTGTGTGTGTATATATATATATATATATATATATATTATATAACAATTCATCTCCATATAAAGATAAAATTAGTATATAGAATCATGAACCTTGTTGTTGTCATTGATTTAAGTATGTGGTTTAGTCATTAGTGGATCCCATTACAAGAGTCTAATCCCTTCTGCGCATATAGGTCAAAAACGCAAATCATAAAAGAAAAGGTTTAACAAATTATTAAATTTTATTTCCTTATTCCAGTTAACTGAACTTCATAAAACATATATTAGTTTGAAGTTTGAGGATTTAAGGATAAATTAGAAAGCGAAGTTTTTTGTTTAATTATGAATAATGTATCATATATGATCGTTACATTCAACTATTAACTTTCCATCCATGCATAACAGAAAGAAAAAAAAAAAAATCCTTTGCTAATGCATCAAGTAATTGTTAAATATTTTTTATAGTCTAACATGAGTCACTTAATTAATTGATATTTTCATATATAAACCTCAATTTGACACTGCTAGACATATATATATATATATATATATATAGGTTCCTATGATAGAAGGAAAGCATTATGAAATAAAATGAGAGGCAGGGCGGCCCGTCACAACTCACTTGATATCGATGATATTGAAGAAGTTAAAGATAGAGGAAGCCAATGATAATAAAAAGCTAAACGAAATATTAAAAACTTGCATGGCTGCTTAACGTGATGAAGCTTTAATAATTAAAATAATAATTTGTTAATGAAATATTAATACATGTTTGGTGCTCTTTATGGCCTTTATGATTGCTTCGCATAGAGTCACACAAGTAGCATCATCGGCTAGAAAATAATAAAGTAAACAAAAGCAATATCCACTAAAAATACCGTTTTTGCTTCACTAAACAATTGAAGTGGATATCTGTGACTCAGAATCCTGCTTAACCGTGATATACGTGATGAGAATTGCTAAAATAATAGATAATCATTGTATTAGCTATATACAGTAAGATTAGATAATCTTCTATCCATTTTAGTTGGACATAAATCGCAATACCAATATTAGATAAGATCATGATTTCAATACCTCATATACTTACGTTAGTGATATTCCAATGATTATACCATGTCAATCACTAAAAAATAAATAAATAAATAAAAATCCCTAAAGTTGTATTGTGCCTTTCTGTACCCTTTGATTTTTACCAAATATTGGCAGGCTTTAATACTGGTTGATTTCAATATTGTGTTAGACTGATATTACCTTTAGAAACACATATATACCATTGATAGGTATGTTGGATATGCGTATCACTGAAGTGTCCTATATATTGTGATAGATATATATATATATATATACACACGTGTGTATATGTAAATAAGGCACTGATGTGTGTATATATATATATATGTTTGTGTAATTATTTAGTATCTTGTCACGACCGGAAATCCAAGACCATGACTTTTGGTAATTTTAAGTTGATATAGTAATAAACAGTAATTTTTTAAAATTTCAGAAAATTAAATATTTAAAATTGTCATTTTTAGTCCTCAAAAGTAACTAAATTATAAAATTATGAAACTTTCCACTACTTTTAATTTCTCAAGAAAACCTTCACTTAAAGTTTAGAGAAATTCTAATTGATTAGTTTTAAAACTTTTATTAAATCATGAATTTTAGTGAAAGAGTTCAAATTAAAACCTTAGATCCAAAGTCCAAATAATTTACATAAAATCATTTGTATTTCTAAGTATTCTATTTAATAGCAAAAATCACTCTTATACATCTACTTAGTTTATACACTACTACTGGCTAAATAAATTTGACGTAGAAAACAAAAGATGATATAGAATAGGAACCAACCAATAAAAAAGTAGGAAATGATGTTCATATGCCAAACAAGCTTGTCAATCTACCATAATAATTACCCCAAAAATAAGTCGACACCTGAAAGTAAGAGAAGTAAGGGGGGGAGCACGTGAATGCTCAGTAGAGATTCAATTATAGGTTTTTAACCAGAATAAAATACTTATTTTCAAAGTCCTGCATGATCAGTAAATATTCAAATAGTTTCCAGAAATCCAATTGAAAATACTGTCCAAAGATTTATATCTTTCAAACCATTGTAAAATATTATTTCAAATCAAATTCATCTTCCAAAAGTTAAAATATTCCAAACTATTGTAAAACATAGTCTCAAAACAAATTCATTGTCCAAAGGTTCAAATATTCTAAACTATTGTAAAATATCACATCAAAACCAGTACATATCTATTCAAGTCAAGCACATAACAAACAATACAATCAAATGATCAATGACATGTCTGAGTCACCAAAGATTGGTGATCGTAAGTGTACAATATAGTATGAGACACCCTAAGTGGGTAACTGCACATGTGTACTACGTCTGAGTCACCTAAGTTGGTAACCGTGAGTATGATATATAGTTCGAGTACCCTAGATAGGATACCATAAGTCCGAATACCCTGAAGGGGGTACCATAAGTTTGTCGGCTGCGTAGGTACAATGAATGCACGCAATGCTATATGTATGACAGGAATGAGAATATGTACCATTTTTCATAGAATCATAAAATAGACCATGCCGTGTTTTTAATTAACCAAGTTCATTTCTCAAAACTTAATTCTTATTCAAATCGGATTTTATAAAAAAATTTCGATAACACAACGACCATTTTTATCAAAATCAATAAAATTCGGTTCCTGCACAAAACAGTTCCAAAATAAGATAATCTGGCACACCAACCAGTGTGACGTACCTCCAAGACAGTTTAAATATCTAATTATGTCAAAACGTGTATAGATCACATTTTAATCAATCATTTTACAAAATTTCATATTTATTGAAAATATATAAAAATCAAAATTAAACCAATTTAAAGATCAAGTATTCGAATCCCTACTTTAATCGAGTGACAAGATAGCGTTACGATGCTGTTGAAAGTGTTTGACGTTATTTGGCGGTTGTTTAGAGGGTCAGAGGTCGTTTTCGAACCCTCGATCGTCCGTTTTGAAATGTGATTTTTCCAACGGAGTCTCGAATGGAGAAATGGACATCTCCATTGAATTCCTAGCACCCAAATTAGCTAAGTTAGACATATAACTTGACGGATTTGGACTCGCACCGAACCCGGGCCCATGACATGCAAATCGAGACGAAATTGGTACTGTCTGATCTCATTTTTCATGTCGGTCACCAGACATAGTTGATATATTAATATATATATATATATCTCATTTTTCATCATTTTCAACGTAGATTCCAAAAATGATAATAGTTTTACGATCTAACGGTCTGATCGAAAAGTCAATACCGAGACAAAATATACTCAAAACTGTCCAACGAGATAGAAATCAAACGGAGCAAAATCGAGCTACGAAATTCTTACCTAGAGATTGCCTGTGAGGAGACGAGTTGAACGAGATAGGTTTCACTGCGAAACGTCACCGAAAAACTCGCCGACGTCGAAAAAATAGTCACGGCTTCTACGCGTTACTAGCGGCGAATGGAAGTTTTCAGGCCACGAGACTGGCAGCTCTGGCTTCGTCTAGTCCTGGGCGTTCGCTTCCGACCAGTGGCGATGCTCAACCATGCAGGGAAGGGGTTCGTCGGAGGCTCACCATACTTTCGAGGGAGAGAGAGAACTAAGGGGAGAGTGAGTTAGGGTGACAAGTGTGTGGGCATAAATGGGCAGTGCAATTTGTTTTCTAAAATTGCACATAAGTCCCTAGTTTTTAACTTTTCTTTCAAATTCATCCTTCAATTTTGCAAATTAGTCCCTATTTTGTATCTTTTCACATTTTAACCCAAATTTCGAATTTTTTTTTTTTTTGAAAAATTTGGTCAAATGACCACAATACCCTTACTAAAATTAAGGGTTTTACATATCTATGATGAAAAGAAAGACGCAAGTTAACGCAATCTTATGAATTTATGATTGCTTCATTAGAAATGTTCACTTATAGAAAACTTTGTAAAAGGGTACGGTGGAAAACACCTTTGTACTAGTATATATTTATATATTCTGGCAGATTTTTATTAGACTCTGTCATTTTTACATGGATTTGTGAGAACCAATGTTGTGTTTGAAGTGCATGGACCATGTGAGTCAGTAGATTTCCTTAGAAAGAACCAAATGAAGATAAACACAGAGACACAATAAATTAAAGTCGATAGGTATATATGGAGTCGAAGAATATACGCATGAAATTTGATTAGATATATATAGTTCAAATTTTAGACAGACATCGGTGGAAGTGGGAGTCTAGTCTAGCTAGCTGCTACTAAACGTACAGTATGAGTACTATAAATTACGCGTTACATGATTGTATATAAAGATATATATGAAAACGCATAACACATGTATGAAAGCTAGAGTACTAGTATCGTTGAAAGTGGGAAACGTACACATGAAAATAAAGTGATCATAAAGATGTATAATGTTATATGTTTATAATGGTGAGTTTGCAGTTGGTACGTACCATTACGTGCACTAGTACTACTGTACTACAGGTGATGAAGAAGGGATCCAATTCGTCCGGCGAAAGCAGCCTTATTGGGGCCAAGAGATTTTGAGCCTTAGTCCCAGGACGAATCCTTGTCAGATATTCTCATCAGAGCTAGAGATCACTACCACTACCACTACCACTACCACTACCACTGGCACTAGCACTTGCAAATTATCTTTGCCAAAGCAAACCTCTTTAAGTTTCACTACATAAACTCAACCTTTTTAATTTATTCCCACTTAGTACTTGATCACTTGAGTATTGAATAGATGTTGTTTGACTACTCCACTTCATTCGTGCGATTAAAAGATGCTTTTAGTTTTGTTTGGTCGGAGCTAAGGGAAAAGTAGATGGAGGATTTTATTTTAGAAAAGTTGCGAAATTGTTTAGTAAGAGTAAGAGAGATACGATCCATAAGGATTTAAATCACCAATCTAAGCTATATTCGTGTCTTTTCGTGATCATTGGAAGGATGATGAAAAAAAAAATGTTTCTATTTAGCTACAAATAATTATATTTGTTGCACGAGAGTAATTATCTTTTCGTGATTATTTGTGGTATTGAAAAAAAAAATGTTTTGTACAAATGTTTCTACCATAGTATGAGATTGATCAATTAGTGGTATGTCATGGCCAGTAGGGGTTAGGCCAATTTGACCATACGAACAAGAAACGAAGCCTAGCACCAGCCCATGACCATAACCCTTAAAAGGCCATGTTATGGCTAGTATGGCAACCTTATTAAGGCCAAGATGCACAAACTACTTTTCTTAAAAAATTAAGTTTAAATTTTGTTTTTGAAACTTCAGAAGGGGTAAAAAAAAAAGAAAAAAAAAAGAATTTATGAAATCAGTGAAATAAATAAAGAAGAAAGATTAATTAATTTCAACAATATTGCTCCAAATTAAAGTTTTATTTTAAATATACAAGGACCTGTCAGGCCGGTTCTCAAACCCAGACCTAATGTCACAAGGTAGTCATGTCCAGCCAGGTTTGGCCTACTTACAACTCATGGCCCAACCCAGTTGACATCTTCTGTCCAGATCCATAATCAGGGCTGTAATAATGTAATAATCATGTCATTTTTGGGTGATACTAGAAGGAATATCTGGCATCCAACTCCTCCTCAGAACTGGATCCATTACCACGGATCTCAACATCGCATGCATACTTGGATGGATACTCTTCCATATGATCAACTCTAGTAGTCTTCTTGTACAAACCTTTGCTTCTGTCTAGTAGCCCTTCTCTAAGCATGGTTGCATACTTCTCCCTTATTTCCACAAGTGGGTGTCTTTGCAAAAGTTGCTTACCATCATAGGCTTCTCTCAGAATCACAGTTTGAGTGTCACACTTCTTTGATATGTAAAAAATGCCTGGATGGCGCTCGAACACTTTAGTAAACTTCTGCGGAAGGGCCAGTGGTTTACGGAGGTTGCTCACGTTCTTGCGTTCGGTTTTCTTTTGTATGGTGAGGTGAAGAAGCTCATGAAAGACTCCAACAATCCTCTTCTCAGATACATCAGTACGCGGATCCAAATGGGAGGCATCGGAGTATGGACAAGTATAGGGGAGCCTCTGCCACTCTTTTAACCACTCCATGCACTTCCTCTTGAGACCAAAGCCCCTAGTGAATCTGATTGGAAAGGCTAAGCAGCCACTGTTAAGATCTTCTTCCTGTTGTTGTGAAGCAGAATTCTTCTGCAATTCAGACACAGCAAGGTCATCATCCCAGATCTTGAGCTTCAAGCCGTCTCGTTTATCAGGAAGGCGGACAAAAGAGAATACATCAGGGTGACGAGGAATAAACGAACGATGATAATCATATGGCAATCCAAAGTCCCATCTCAGCTGGTCTATGGTTTGTAAAGGAAGAGTCCAATCTCTGGTGAGCATGAAGAGTTTGCGGAGCCTATTGAGTAGATCCCTCTGATTTTGCTCAAGGACGTGGAGTTCTTCTTTGCGTAGTTCTAGAGCTTCACGAGTTAAGCTGAAGCATGGGACACGAGTTCCACCAGTGTCGAGAATATGTGACTCAAGAAAAATGGAAGGGTATCTCCTAATAAAGGTTGAGAGCTTGAGATCTCTGGGGAGACCTAGTTGTCCACGATGACGGGAAAGGTGATATATAGGAAGGCAACTCTGAGGTGCAGAGGATAGAAGGGTAACAAGAGTGCATGCTGCTTTGAGATGATTCTCGACAGTCACAACAGTATCGAGTGTCTCATCTTTCACCCATTTCAACTTTACGTTCACCAAACTACACTTCTGCTGATAACTAAATCCAGACTGAGATTTACAGAGAAAGCCAGAGCTTCCAACCTTATTGAATATAAACCACCTACTCGTCATATTCTTCTAATGATATATTGATCAGCAGCATTCTCCAGATTCAAAGCAACGTATGGTCCATCACGTTGAACCCAAACAGTAGATCTGCGGAAGTGAAATATTGATGTTGGCATGGGTTGAATCAATGTGGATCATTACGGATAACAGAAACTCTAAAACAGCATCAAATAGAAACTACAATAGTCTCTCAAGTATAAACTAATAATTATTCACTGGAGGTGGAGTGATATTTAAATTCATCTAACCAATTGAGGCTAGCTCAATTGGTCTAGGACTCAGAGGTGTGTGTGAGTGTGAGGGTTGTGTCATGGGTTCGAGTCCAAGGGAGACAAAATATGTATCTTATAATATATGTGTATATATATATATATATATAAAAATTCATCTAGTTCTGACTAGGATTACGCTTCTCAGCTCAATAAGTTAAACTTATTCAAAGGAGGATATTCACGGTGGTCGTCGAGACAAAATATTATATGTGTGACAGGAGTGATCCGAACACATCTAAGTTGGACATTTTAGTAGACATGTTTTGATTTCGATTAACTTGGGATCCGCTAGGTGGGAATCAAACATCACAATGAAAACTCCGTACCTTTTGCATAATATGAAAGTAGGGGGAAAAACTGTAGTATCACTTAAACCCAGAAAGCTCACAAATCTTCTTCAAGCGGGTAATTGTAGAAATTCCGCAAAAATATTTTTAGGAAAACACAAAGCACACTTTTAGCTTATTAGTCCCTATGGAATATATTTTGCAGATAATAATGTGATTAAGACATTAAAAAAAAAAGAAAGAAAGGGCATTACCTACTATTTGAAAGAGATAAAACTGATTAGTGCAGAAAGAAACCTTGCTAACTGAAAAAAGATTAGAATGCATCTGGTAACTTTCTTAAGCGGGAGAAGGACTTCTCTCATTACAGAATGAGTTTTTCTTCTCTCATTCCAAAACACAAGAAGTAAATAATCCCCCTCTTCCTCTCCATTTTCCTTCCCTAGGTTATGTACCTGTCCTTTCCTATCTTATCTTCCTCCTACGAAACATTAGCCTCTAAATAATGAGCATAAATATACCACATTCTATCGACACTTAAATTGGTAGGTTTCTGTTTCAAAACATTGTGCTGGATATTAATTTCACAGCTGAGAGCTTGAAGATATTTGATGCGTGATTTACTAGCTTCACGAACAAGAAAAGTACATTTCGACAGAAGCAAATAAGAAAAAAGGAGTTAAAATGAACAGCTTCATATTGGTGTACCGGACATGCTAAATGTTCTGCTATAATGGCCAAGAACTCACTTTTGTCAGTGCTCGACAGCATTGAGGTGGCAGAACCAAAACCAATCCAATTTGCCAGTTGCCATAGCCACACCACATTTAGATTTAGTGTAGCACCAACCTTCGCAGCCTGTGCAAGATGAAACGTAATTTAAGCAAAGGCAACCAATCCTAATGGAAGGATAAGCTTGAAGACAAGAAAAGAGTAGTATTTTAATTTTAATTTTTAATTTTTTTTTTTTTTTTTTTAGAGATTTGCTCTCTCACGCTCTCTCTCTCTCTCTCTCAGATACATGATAGCCGATGCTCTCCCTCTCCACTGAATACAGATGCTGTTGTCTCGGAAAATTACAAAACATGAATAATAAGAAGAGCGGTCAGCTCTCAGCTGTATTATCTGAACTAATCTCTTTTAGGACATACATCAAACACTTGACATTCAATTCTGATTATAAACAGCAGTAGCCAAAAACACTTTCAGCTATCAGTAATGCAATAAATAAAGAGGAGATTCCATGTCCCAGAAACTACTCAAAAGACTCTCTCTTTGCCTAAATTCACAACTTGAACGTTTAAGAAATGGAATGGCGACGGACCTGTTGCTTCTTTCTGGGGAGCTTGAACCACTCATTGATGATCTTCAGTGATTGTGAAGCTGGGTAATGTTGGACTGGAATGGCTGGGTTTATCCTTGTTCCAAGTTTTGGTATTACAAAATTTCAGAAAAGAAGGAAAACTTATTTGGAGAAGAGACAAAGAGACAAAGAGACAAAAAGAGACAAGAGACAAGAGACCAGAGACAAGAGACTGGTTTGGTTAAGTTTACCATAGAAAGCAATTAAGCGCTGAAAGGAGACTTATAGATATTTGGGATTTGCTTATTATATTACTAGATTATATTTATTAATTGAAACATAGCCTATTTAGGCCTTTCTCCGCATCCAACGGTCAAAAATACGCCATTTCTTTCTATTATATACCTGAAAGACTTATTAATGGTTACAATTTTTTTGTGACCATGGATGCGTACTTAAAAAAATAGTGATAGCATTAAATTTTTTTGGCCAGCATTAAATGTTTTTGGCTAACCAACAAACTAATCACCACCACCGTAAGATATAGATCTAACGGCTTAAACTATTATAACCATTCATAGGTAAATATTGTTGTAACCATTTAAACCAAACCCTATATATATATATATATATATATATATATATATATATATATATATATATATATATATATATTATATATATATATATATATATATATATATATAAGGACTTCTTAATAGTTGTAATTTTTTTTTGACCTTACTAAAAAAGGTAACGATAGTATTAAATTTTTTTGATGATAATAAATAATATTAAATTTTTTTAGCTAACTATCAAATTAATTATCACCATAAAATATTAGATATAACGATTTAAATTATTGTAATCATCCACAGTAAATATTGTAAATAACGATTTAAATGACTGTAATCATCCACGATAAATATTGTAAATATCGTGGTAATATAAGTACAGGAACAGAAGTATATCCTAATCCTATCTCATCGTCATCAATACTTTGCCTTCCCATTCCCAAAAAAGATTATTTATATAAAATAAATAAAAGAATGATTTTTTACAAAATTTGAAGAGTGAAATGAAATGGAAATGGGTACCCAAGTGATGCCAGTGCTTCAGCTCCCATTTTCTTGTTCGTCTTCTTCCTCACAGAGCCTTGCACTTGCAGTCTTCTTCCGCCGCTACCGTCCCAATGGCGCTAGACTCTCGGCTCGCAGACTTGGCATCCATTCTGCTTCAGCCCCAAACAAAAGACGCTCCTTGGTCCTCGCCAGTGGGGAAGACACGGCCTCGACTTCAACTTCAACTTCAACTTCAGCTTCCGCTTCTCCTCAAGAAGACGATGCCGACCCTCAAGACCTCGAATACATTCGCCAAATCAAAAGGGTCTCTTTCATTTTTCATCTTCTTCCTCTAAAAACCCATCCATCCATTATTCTCTCTCTCTCTCTCTCTCTCTCTCTCTCTCTTTTCTTACTCTTTTTTCTCTCGATATATGTATATGTTTCAGGTGTTAGAGCTTCTCCGCAAGAACAGAGACATGCTCTTTAGTGAGGTATGTGTGTTCCTTTCATCTTTCAGAAATGAATTAGCTCTCTCAGTTATAGTTATTATTATGGTTAGCTAAGTTAATTCAAATACCATTTGTAATCAATCGTAGGTTAAGCTAACTGTCATGATTGAGGACCCAAGAGAAGTTGAGCGCAGGAGACTACTTGGCATCGATGAGCAAGATGGCCCAACAAGGGACGATTTAGTTGCTGCTTTGGAACAAGTGAGTGAGTTCCATTCCGTTCTTTTGGGGTTGAGCCCGTCTCTCTATCTATTCCCTCGTCTTAATTCACACAACAATGAACTAAGCATCCAAACTTTCAGCTTTGGTTTTCCTACTAGTATTTTTTGGGGACGCCACCCTAACCTTTGTATAGTATAGTTGTTTCTAGTCTTGAGTTATATTATGCGGAACCATAAACCAAAGCAAGAAGGTGCTTATGTATTAGGACTTCAATCTTTCATCATCTCCTCTAGTAAAACAGTCCTTTTTCGTTCAACTTCTTAGTTATTGTGGGAAATATGTACCAGCTCTCAACTAGATTAGCTGAAGAAAAGTTCTTTTCTATACATTAGGCTTGTCGTTTAGATTTTTCTGTTATTTCTGAATGGCACTGAATTTGAATATATTTGCTTAGTCTAGTGCATGTTCTCTACTCTCTGTCAATTTCCTCACTGTTGCCTTGTAAAAGTCTTTCTAAGGGATGGACTATTTTGTAAAGTTCTCTGCTAGCTATTATTACACCATAGCTCTCACCAGGCTAAATGCTAGAAGGGTCTCAAAGACTGGGTTGTTTAAAGTTAATAGAGCTTCAATGGGAGATAAATGTTTCTTTGTTCTGTGACAACCTTTGGAATTTTGCAATTGTTGGCTGGCCTCTTAACAACATGATACTAAAGCAATTACTCTTGAGTTTTATTCCTCAAGGCTGCAACTATACTTCTGGATTTCTCCTTAGTTTCTGCATTTCAGGCTTGGTAATTCTTCAATGTTGTGCTTTTTCTTTTTCATGTCTTGCGCTTGTACAGTTGATTTCTTTTGGGCCCAAGCATATGCATAAACATCCAGGCGCATACATGAAGGGGAGTGTTAACTAAAACCAGCATTGGCCCAGCTTGTTTTAGCTTCAGTTTTGGTTCTTTGACAGTATTAAGTATGTTCTTGAAGAGTGCCTACTTCAATATGAAACCTCTAATAAAAATGTTGTATATGGTGCTATGTCTTTGTTGACATGCGAATTTACAAGTAGTATATACAATGCATTATAGTTTTACAGTTTCTTGCTACTCTGTAGTATTATAATTTCTTTTTGTTACACCTCTTTCTTTTTCCTTTCTACTCTCCCCTTTTTTTGTTTCATTTGTTACCTTATCAACTATCAAAAGAGACGAGTAAGATGACACTGCTTTAACTCACGTATAAACTGAAAATTGGTGGAGAGATTTTATGTAATGTTGTGGTTTCTATATTTTCCCCTATTATAAGTGTATCTTGAAAGTAATCTTGATTTCTAGTTATTTTGTGTATGGTGTTGTCAACCATCGTATTCAAAGAAGATAATTTCTCTCTCATTTGGAAAATACTAAAAATGTGTTGGTTCCTTGTTCAAATTCTTAAATTTATTAGGTAAATGAAGGAAAAATCCCAGAAGATCGTGCCGCTCTTCGGCTGCTTGCAGAGGAAATGATTCAATGGCCCAATCTAGAGGTATTATTGTAATTTAAGCTTCGTAATATTAGGTTTTTTTCTTTATAAGAAGCACTAGTTGAGATGTTAGATTATGGAAACGCTTAAACTCATAAATGACCGGATAATGTTTACTGATGCAAACTTCTTTGGAGTATATTATTTAGCTTTCCACGCTTCTCTTGCATTTTTTCTTCTCTCTTCTCTCTGGACCTTTAAGAAAGAATAATATAGTCTGAGCATGTCTTGGATGATGGAGTCAAGCCCTTCTTGTTGCAAGTTTCAAGAATACTATGGGTTTTCTGTTCCAATTGTGATAAACAATTTGATTTAGGGTAGGTGGAGAAAAGAAGAGAGAAAGAGAACAATAGACTGAGAACTTCTAATTTTATATAATAAGTTTGAAATAGCTTAGGCCTCTCTATGTGGATGGGCAAGTAAACAATCTAAAGGAACTAGGAAATTAATCTTAAAATAATTCATAATATCCAAATGACAAGATAGTATGAAATAACTATCTAATAGTTGCCAACTCTCTTCTTCACAAACTTTAGTTTTCCAATATATGTAGGAGAATAGGCATAGTGATTAGGGTTACACGTCTCTAGGCTACTTATCACTTGAATATCAAAGCTAAGAGGCTTAGAAGATTTAGAGAGATGTTTTATTGATCAGGAATGAGGGAGTACTTATTAAATGTTAGAGTATAGCACTATAATTTAGTGTTCTTACAAAGCTCGTGGTTTGGCTTTTTTTCTGTCCTAATTCAGTCGGTTATATTAGGAAAATGGCTAACAGAACATCATGTGGAGATTGATAAGTGGAGAGTCTGTACCAGGGAGGCGTATCTCATGGCGTGAGCTTATAAAAAATGTATTAATATTTGTGATGACTGATGAGATTAGATGATTGCTTTGTATTGAAGATTCATGATGGTTTGAAGGTGAGACTCTGGTAGGATAGGTGATGCAGAACATTTTTCCTGCAATGCGTATCCATTTTTATTTAAGTTTCTTAGCTGATAATGAGGCTGACATCACTTTCTAGGTAGTGGAGGTATAGGTATTCATTGGAATCTCTAATTGGCATGGCCACATGGGAGTGTTATGGAGAAAGCTACAGTGGTAAGGTTCTCTTAAAAGTTATTGCAATAGCTGATAACTCTTTTTTCGTTGATTGCGGGGATGTCTTATGGAGACTTTGATAAAAGAGTCCAAAGTGCAGTTAACAGGATATCTTACAAGGAAGAGGAAAGAAATTTGTGGGACCTCTTGATGTAAATGAACGAAAAAAGAAGTTGAAACTTGAATTAGAAAATTTGTAATAGAAGAGGTGATATTTTTTATATACATAATAAATTATTGTCAAGTAAGTGATAGGTAGAATAAAATTCGTCTTTAACAGGGTCACTGAAGAACTATAAATAGGTCTGAACATTTTCTTGTGTTATTATGGTGGGCAGAGTGCAATTACGTACACACTCGGGTTGACTAAGCCGCCCTACCAAATCAATCTAATTTAGGAAACTAATAACTAATTAGAGAATCTTAGAGAATAAATACAAAATATTCTAAGCTGTATGGAATCTCAGATCCTATGAGTTATTTTAATTATGACAGCTGTACTTCACCAATCAAATCTGTTCCATAACTAGTTACAGCTATGTTCCTAAGACGTCGATCAGCCAAAACTTGCTTTTAATGTTGTGATTATTAGATAAGTACTGAATTAGGGAAATTTGATTATTCGCTTATTTTATTTTTCTTTTTAGAATATGAAAATTTGTAGGGTAAAAATGTGAAGTGAATTTGACGAAACAGTTGTGGATTTTGAGAAGCTAAAGAAGTTCAACATAATCAAGTATCAGCACAAGTTAGAAGAGTGGCACTTATGATAACATTTGCTAGGACTAAAAAGATAAAACACAATTACTGTGGAACAGTGCAGTATTTGCTGCATTTTGGGCAATTTGGTTAGAGAGAAATAAGAGAATTTTAAGACAGCTTTTTTTCTACACACTGTTTCTTGTCTAGGTTGAAGCAGAAAAGAAAAAACCTAGCAAATCCCTGTATGCAAAAGCAACGGATACCGGTGTTGATCCTCGAGAGGCTGCTAGGAGACTCAACATTGACTGGGATACAGCAGCTGAGATTGAAGATGCTGATGTCAAGGATGAGACAGAAGTGCCTGCGGCTCTGGTTTGTTACTATACCCTTCTCCTCAAAATCTGAGATTATTTCTACTTTTCAAGCATCAGAATTAACAAGTGCGGGCTGTGATACTTTTTTTTACTGCCAATTCTACACATACAACGAGATAAGATTCTCTCAAGATGAATGGAAAAACTACATTACATCACAATATTGTTCAGAAGACTTATGTTGATGATTAGTTCAGTGAAAAGATGAAAAAATTAACTCACTATATGGTCTCTATAATCCTTATTTTAATAATGAGAAGAATATTATATTTGGCATCTCGCCCGGCTCAAGGGTAAAGCCCCACCTTGAGCCAAGGCCTCATATCAAATTCACTCTCTATTTCAAATACGTTTTTCAGGCCCTGGCCCCTGGATAGACATGTAGCTTTATTTTTAATGCTATTTTTATTCTGCTTGCAGCAAAAGATTTCCACATATGTAGCAAAACTGTCAGATCCCTAAAATTATTAAAATTGTTCTTTATATATATATATGGGCACCAGTAGGTATTTTTTTTTTTTTAACCTACACATAACATAGGTATCATTTTGGCCAATGAAAATTTATTATGTATATTTTTTTATTATAAAAAGTAGGAGAGAGAAATAGCATCAATGATGCACGTCTTTTCATGCACTTCATTATAGCCGTTGGACTACGATTAGATGATGATCCAACGGCTAAAAAAAAATACATACACATAGGGGAAAAAAAAAAATACCTACTGGATTAGCAACCATATATATATATATTGGAAGAACATAATTTCTATTTCTTTGGAACTTTCCTTCTTCTTTTAACTAGTGAGTGCCAGTTGAGCAAAATAAAATTCTTTTCTTTTCCTAAGAATTTTTGCTTTAGGCTCCCTTGTGTATGATGATGCTTTATAAATTGGATTTTTATGTGAGCTGTACAAAAGTATTCAGAATCTAGAGTTATCGACATTCTGCAGTAGCTGATCTTGAGGGTATTAATAAGTTTCTCGCTCTTGCAGGGTTATGGAGCACTGTACTTAGTCACGGCTTTTCCAGTCATCATAGGCGTTTCAGTTGTATTGATTCTGTTTTATAATTCTCTCCAGTAGAAATGATCCATGTAGCGTACACTGTATAATCTACGCCAGTGGATCCATCAACTTTATTGTATATCTATATCCCAATCATGAATATGAATGATTTTCCTATAATGAAAAGTTGTGTATCACTATCATTATCACTATCCCTATCCCATCTTATGTGCATAAAGGGCTTGAGAGTGTCCTGACTCGGTGGTTCGTTTATTATTATGTTTTTTCATTCTTTGATTCTCGTTGTTTATGTTTTATCTATTAATTTATAGTGACATTGCCTTTGGATTGGTCACTAATGTTTCTTACTCATTTTCTTGCATGCTTGCATGTAACAAATTTAATATGGTACAAGTTGAAGCAAGCACATCATGCCTTATTTATTATTTTATTTTGTATGCTTCTAGGGGAGTTAGCTGCTCTATAGACGTGCTTGGAGGCCAAATGTCAACTCCCAATAGAATATTATAATTAAAATCACTAAAGGATTCCCTTTTTGTCTTTGCTTAGCAGTTCCCTTCTCTCATTAACATTTATATTAAACTCTGTTTTCAGAACATGGATAACACTACTACCATTTGGTGCTAAAATGCAGCCCACGTTTTGAGTCTCCTGGGTCTTGATCGTCCTTTTTAAATAGCTCAATCCCTCAACCATTCTCATACTACTCTTCTTCATCACCACTCTTCTCCATGGCTCCTCCTCCTTCAGATACTGCATTTTCTTCCCCAAACCACAGTATCCGCAAACCAGATGAGGAGAACTATTTCTATACAAATGGTTCTTTAGTGGTTCAGGAGTTCAGGTACTTGGCCGAGAACGAGAGCTTGCAAAAGGAGAAGCAGATTTCAATTGACCCGATTTCGCTACGAGAATTGCCTGTTGTTGCTACAGCTCCTAAAGGGACTGGCTTGTTGGAATTACCACCTTCGCTTCTGCCCGGAAAACCCAAGTTTCTGAGCTGCAGCCTCCCAAACTCAGCCAACTCGTCGCCTCGGTTCAGCACATCTCTGCTGAAGAAGAAATGGAAAAATGAAAGCCAAAACCAACCTCAAATCCAGAGCCCGGCATCTCCTCTTCAAAACACAGTGGCAGAGAAGCAGCTGAATCTTCCATTGGAATATTACTTGAGGAGGAGCAAGTCTTGTGGGGAAGGGAGAACATATTGTCCATCGGATGACTTTGATCTTTGGCTGCACAAACCAGATTTCTCTGATCCATTTGACAACAAGAAGCACTGCAGCAGTTTCTCTAAGGCTGATGATCATCAGATGATCAACAAAGCCAATCACCTCAACAAGAACAGCAACCACAACAACATGGATTTGTCATCCGACGACGGGTTCAAATGTGGCGCGTGCTTGTTCCTGCCAGGATTCGGGAAGGCGAAGCCAGTGAGAGCACCAAGAAAGGAGGAAGTCGAAGTGGAGAATGTGATATCGAGGACAGTGTCCTTGGAGAAGTTCGAATGCGGATCATGGGCTTCATCTGCCATAGGGGACGTAGACTCCACGAACCACTATTTCGATCTTCCAATGGAGTTGATTCGAAGTGGAGCCAACGATGCACACTCGCCGGTTTCCTCAGCCTTCCTTTTCGACAAAGACCTCAAAGGGGTTCTGAAGCATGGCTCGTCAAGATCAACGGCTCCAGCTGCAGCCAGGAAATCCCACGAGTCGGCTCGCCATGTACGTTTCTCCACGGCTTCTCCTACGTCAAACCCTGCTTCGCCAGCTTCCTGCATTACGCCTCGCCTGCGCAAGGCGAGGGAGGATTTCAATGCTTTCTTGGAAGCTCAGAGTGCATGATTCATCTTACTTTCATTAATTTATTTGATGCCATTTTAGTCTATGTTGAGCAATGATATGCAGTATGAGAGATTTTTGTTTGGCTACTATGTAGTTTGCATTGGCTCACCAACTTCTTGCATTACAAAATGAGTTTAAGAGTGCTTCTTTTGGAGCACATTGGTAGAAAGAAATCTATAAAGTCAGAGGGTTTCTTTTGTAGGTCTTGGAGTTTTCAAGGAAAAGTTGTTATTCCAAGCTTGCTTTCTTTCTTTGGGAGATTGATGCTCTTGTCATATGGCATATGCATTGTTTTGTTTCATCTATCTCCAAGTTGTTTAAAGAAGGGTTTTTTTTTTTTTTTTTTTTTTTTTTCCCCTTTTCCTTTGGAAATTTTGTGAAAAGAAATTAGTACAAATTCACGAGGAAGGAAAATATGAACGACTTAATATCTAGAACAATTCTTTTGCCACGTGGAATGCACCTCGACAGCCTTACTTCTTCACGGTGCGTGAACCACAACGAAGTCTTTCCTTGTAAGGTCATAGTCCTCTTAACACTTGGAAACACTCATAAAGTGTTCCAACTTCTATTTCCTTTCTAACATGAGACTAAAAGCACATAGGATGTTTAACCAATAAACTCGGTCTTCATATTTGAACAGCAATGTAAACAATTGTAACTATGAGAGTTAACAATTCGAACACTGTAACATCTGAATGGAAAAGGACGAACATTTGTTGTCAAAATAAGGGATAAGCAAATAAGATTAGTTAGGTTCAAAACCAACTTTTTAAGCCAATGATGCTTATTTAATTTAACAATGCTATACATCTTACGAAATTTTCTAGAAAAAAAATAACTTGACACACTATGTATCTAGAGTATTAATGTAATAGTTTTTACACCCAAGGCCGTATGGTGATTAAAAAAAAACTCTCATTCATAAATATTATAAAAAATAACTCTTACCGGCGTGTCACTTTCTTTTTTTATTTCTACTTATAGTGGATAGACTCATATTATTCAAGTTATAAATCTAGATAGTATTCTCACGATGTTCAACACTTTCCTTTGACGTAATCTGATCTCTCAAAATCATCAATCCAATTCGATTACTCTTTTAGAAATTAACGATGAAAATTAATAATGACCAATTTTGACTCTCTTTTAAAGCATGTGATGAAAAAATGGACAAAATATAAATCGTTTTACAAAATTAGAGAATTTTTTAATAAAATATTAAAAATTCCAAATCTAGCCACATGTTTTGATCCTGTCGAAAATAGATGGTGGAAAAGCCAACCCGAGATCAATAGCCGAATATGTTTGAGTGTGGTTGATATATTTTGACCACCAGTCGAAGGCACGACTGGGATCAGCAGTTGGACATGTTCGACCACTAGTTGAAAAAGGAGAGCAAAGAAGGCTCTGCCGTGATTGGAATCGGTGATGATGGTGAGATACTACAAATGGCATCAGTGATATCAATAGTTTGGGATTTATTGCACAAATTATGTTTTGGACTTGTTAGAGAAAGGTGTATCTATGTAATTTCAAATTTTTGACATAACAATGGTGTTTAGTTTTGATGTACATTTATAGATAAAAGTCCATTTTNAATTGCTTAATCTAGGCCCAACCAAAGGTGTTATTATACTCAAGGATTAAAATGTAGGTGTAGGTGTCGATGTCGATATCGAGGTTTTATTTTACGGATATTGTCAATGTCGAAGATATTCTAAGAAAATACTAAAATTTGTCTTAAACTCAAAATTTCCAAGGAAAACTCTAAAAAATGCTAAAACAAGTGATATTCCATAATTTATACAAGTTTTATTAAAAAACAAAGCCTATTTATACTTTATAAGACAATAAAATATACGTATATAGTAGAAAAAAGATCGAATTTTATTTTATAGAACAATTTTAAAATTAGAATATATATCACACTATTTTATTTAATATATCTCATATAAATATCTTACAAATTACAACTAGTTTTAAATTAAATTGAATATAAATAAAAATCATTGATAATATAGAACATTTCAAATACATTCAATACCAAAATAAGTTTCAATGAGGTTGAAAGTTATAATTAAAATTCCCGTCTTGGTTCAAAATTTCTTTCAAAAGTTATGAGAGTCCTTTGTAGAGATTCCAAAATAATAAATACAAGTAGTGCAAATATTTTCATTGAATACAAGTAATTCGAAAACTTTGTCGATAAACTATAGAGAGAGAACTATAATTTATTTTTGTATTTTCTACTACCATTTTCTATAAATAAAAAAAAAAAAAAGGCTTAGAAAAAAATTCGACATTTCTGTCGAAATTTCAAAATGTCGATGACATTGTCACGACAATGTTCATAAACATCTCAATATTAGCTCATTTTTTACCGACATTTTATCAATATCGACATATCTTCGATATTGTCGATATTTTATGGATATTTCATAGATACACGGGAAAAAATATCTTTCTACCCCATATCGATGTCGAGACTTCAAAATACAGATATTGTTACGACAATGTGACAAATGTCGTAACATTTTAATCCATTGTTATACTTTGAGGTTTGGGCAATTTGTTTAGTAAATTTGTTGGGGTTTCTTACAAAATTCCAAGCCAAAAGTATCAAAAATTGAAAAATTTCGGCTGGGCTGAATATTTTGAAAAATCTCGGATTGATTTAGAAAAATATTTCCTTTAAAATATTTTTAAAAAAATAATACTTTTAATAAATATTTAGAAAAATACTCTTTACTTTTCAAAATTGATACTTTTCAATGGTACTCGATGTACCAATTGGGTTGTTTGGGGTAACTAATCTAGTTATTTGAAGTAACCAATCAAGTTACCTCTAGTAACTTGGCCGGTTACCTCAAATATCTCATAAATGAATAAAAAGTGATATTTTTCTAAATACTTTAAAAAATAGTATTTTACAAAAAAATTTCAAAATCCGGGATTTTTTAATTTTTTTTGAAAAGTTACCATAAAAATCAAATTTTCTCAATTTATTGGGCGAGATGAATCGTATAAGTGTATTTATAAGAAATGGCCTTTTTGTTTCTCAGATCAATTTAAAAATGGATGTTTTTCACACGTATTTAATAAATGACCGTTTTATAAATTTTATTTTGATAAATAGCCCTTTTTTAGTTGATCTACTTTTTATAAAGTAAATTAATTTTTTATAAAGTAAATCAATTTTTTAAAAAATAAATCAATATATGTAATTTAAAAAATCTAAATTATATATATGTAATTTTCTCTTCATTTTTGCTGCATACATTGTGTATAAGGTAAGTAGTAGCACATTGTCAAAGTAGAACCTAGGAGTAGGAGTCTAGGAACGCCCTAGTACGGGGTCCTCTTTGACAAACTTTACAATAGTATAAAAGGGCGTCGGCGCGTCGCTTTTGTAATATGAACATTAGTGCGAAAGAACATTAATACATATGAACATTAGTACTAATTGATCACGCGTATCTTGTATGTATGCACACATTAACATTTAATGGACCAAGGAAAATATTAGGCATATGTATAGTTGACAAATGTTATATCATGTATTTCTCTCAGAAATGGAGATTTGTGGTACTCTCAACGTCATGATATTTTCCCATTTATTTAGGTGGAAATATGCAAGTCACAACAAGCCCACTTTTTCAACTCAAATGTGAAGCTTATGACTTTATTGTCCTCCACAAAATTGACTACATAATAACTATTTTAAGTGTAATGCATGTTACATGTCATAAACACCATGCAAGTTCCCTTATATGAAAATTCACTCCAATTATTGTATTAATTGGGACTAATTCTTAAGAACAGAAGATTATTTAACACAATCTAGCGAGTGTGTCATTGTAATTTTTAGATCATATCTATGCCTTTTGGATGAATATGAAGTCTGATTGCTATAATTTATTTTCTCTTATTTTATTTTTTACTTCTAAAAAATTATTTAAAATAAAAATAAAAAACAAAAAATTGCACATATATGCTGCAGTGTAGCGACAGTGGAATGCCAGCCAAATCCCAAAATGGGGTAACAGAAGAGGCGAGCACAGCACAGCTACCATGCATGGTGATGGACCCATCAACATCAAATCAATAACCACCATTCTATAACGAATGGCTTATATATTCTTCATGCCCTTCATGTGATTGTGATGTCTGTGTCTTCCACCATTGATCTAATCATAGCAATTATATATGTTCACTACTCTATAATTAGGAAAGCAATTATAGACAATGGTTATAACTACTATGTCTTATAGATATATATTAAAGGATAATAAATGTATTAATGAATTTCGGCTTCATTAACTCACTAAAAACTTATAAATATGACTTGATATGGCATGGCACCATAATAAATGACTAATATATAGTAGAATTTGATATACTTTTTCTATCGACATTTTTTTAGTAGTATTCATGTGTCGGTGAATTTCTACGCACATAGAAACTTTCTGCTCATGTATTGATATCACCACTTATGTATTTTCAAAACCCCTTGATGAAAACCCTATTTCAGTTTACAAATCGTGTTATAATGCATTGGCATGTTTAAGCACCTTGTTTTGCCCAATTTCGGTTTAGAAAAAAGATATGTATTTTGTTTTACCCAATTTATAGAGGACATGTGTCCAAAAGAATAACATATCCTCTATAAATTAGGCAAAACAAAATACATATCTTGTAACATTGTTTTTTTGTTGACACCTATATAGGCTCTTTTTTTTTAACTTTTAAATTAGCATGTGACTTTTTTTTTTTTGACAAAAAAAATTGAAAGAACCGTAACTAAAGGAAAAACAAGATATAGAATAGTATAGTTAGTTCTATAAATCCTTATTTAAATTTAAGAAAAAGAAATTTGTAAACCTCTCTTCTAGATATATAAATACTTGGACCAAAGTAAATCCATATTGAAACTTAATAAAGTTTTTCAATTTCTTACCTCCATTTTGAACAAAAACGATAATCCCAACTTTTTTTTATTTTTTTAAATAATAATTTTCCTTTGTTTCCAATTTTATCCCTACTGAGATGAGCATCTTTTGGGTAAGTGCTAATTAACAACAGTTTTGGATAGAAAAGATTAAAATGGACTAACGTGAAACAAAAATATAATAATGAGGACCTAAAAGCCACAAATAAGAGAATAAGGACTTATCAGTAAAAAAAACTAACATAAATATTTTTTTTTTCTAACAAAACTAATATTATGGGACTGAAAAAATGAAAAAAAAAAAAAAAAGTAAATTTACCAGTACATTTCGTTTGTAAAGTCACCAAGGTGCGATTTAAACAAATTAATTCTCTACTGTAACAATCACAAGGAGAGCAGGCCTAACCAACTGCAGCTGCTTTAGATATAATTGCCATAAAATCTGGCATCAAATTAGCATGAAGTTTTGATGAACTCCTGCTGGCATTCTTCATGGCCAGCCTCAGAGGCAGCTTCATTAATACCTAGAGTTACTCTTTTGCCTAACATAGACATTGAACACTGCACAACATACACTGCAATATTTATAAACTATAGGCACACCATCTTAATTTCAATTAATGATTTGCCAGCCCTTTCATTTTTAAAAAGCAAAACAATTATTGGACCACCAACTATAGTTAAAAGAGTAGCAACTTTATATCTGGCCACATTCTGGTAACAAACAACCTTTGCCCTGTAGTGTTTGGCCCCAATTTACGGACTTTGGAAATGGTATTCATATTTACTCTATTGTTTTCACTCACTAGTTAGTAGTCACTCTCAAGTCTTTGTTCTCTTCTTGTTGAAACCATTGTTATTAGGTCTTGTGGAAACTTAAATTAACTTCTTCTTCTTTTGATCTTCATACTTACTTTCTCTGTCTTATCTCTTTCAAACTGGTCCTCCTTAACTCAAGTACACTCCTTGCTTTTTATTCAGAATAATGAAGCCTAACAGTCTCCTTAATGGGTTTGGAGCAAATTAATGCTCGAACTAAAGCCTATATAAATGTCATGAAGCAGCTCCACCTCCACAAGGCCTAACTTTGTGGTATAGGAGTTTAAGTTCACACATCAAAGGTGGTCTCAAAGTTAAGTCACAAACTAGCTAGCTATTCTCGTTTCAATTAGATTATCAGTTCTTTTAAAAGTAGAAGGTATCATAAAATTTGATAATGTTCAAGAAAGAGAAAAGTATGCATGAATTAAAGGCATGAAGATCAAAGACAAAGTCCAATAAAATGAAAAATTGAAAGGAGTGGAGGAACCTTGAAATACAAGCGAAGGTGTAAAATACTGACTTTATAATAAGTAGGACATTGTCTTCACCGAATCATGATTCGTTCTTTTCCTTACCCTTCTTTCTCTTATTCTCTTTTATCATTTTGCTTTCTTTGCCTTGGCTTTGGTTAAGGGCGAGACATGTCACCCACATGCTCTCTTTGACTTTGGTCACTCGGGGTCGGGGTAGATAAAGCAAACACTTTTCAAGGCAATTGAATTATTCCAAATTCCACATAGTACATTTTGATCAAACACAAAACAAAACTCCATCCAAAACCTTTTATCAATCAACAAGACAGAAATAAATGCATCAAAATTTCATAATAACAAAGCAGGAAAGCAAAGCAAAAGCAAAGTAACCAAGAAAAAAGCAACACATTTTCCATAAAATTTCACTAAAGCCACCTATGTGAGGGTGGTGCAATGGGGGGTCCCCCTTTACCGACAGTTCAATCAATCCAACTCATCTTGGCTTTATTATATATATAATATTCTAAAAATAAAGAATCAGAATACTAAGAAATTTTTTTAAAAAAGAATGCAAAAGAGCTCTCATGTGATATAATGTACCACCTGTATCTATATACTCGAAGAAAAAGAAAGAAAGCTATATTACAAGTAAGAACCTTCCCTAGCTCTCCCAACCCCCAAAGAATTCCTTTCTCTTGTACATGGTCCAATCTAATCATAGAATACCAAAACAAAAACTACCCACAAAAATTAAAAATAAAATAAAATAAAATGAAAAGAAAGGGTATCATATAATTATTGACGAGTCCTCTGTAATCTTGGTCCAATCATTTTCAGCTCAAACTTCTTGACGAAACCGGCAATGTCCCTCATGGTGGTGTCCATGACATAAGGGTTGTTTTCAAAGGTGATCTCAGTCCAGTTACCGAGGTTCCGGCAGGGCTCACGGCGCTGAGCAATGGTGCCGTGGTAGTGGAAGTACTTGATCCGACCCTCCGTCTTGTGGGTGGTCTTGCCAGCCAGGTTCTGTGACATGTGAACCCCTGTCGCATACAGGCTACGCGGCTGCACCGCATACTTGCGGTCCCTCCTTATTCCTCTCTTCACGTCTCTATATACAAGTTTCTCAAACCCCCATTTCCTGCAAATTGCAATGCAATGCAACTTTATGTTCACATTTCCATTAAGTCAATCGATTACATCACTAATCTGAACTAGAGGATACAGTTTAATGAATCACGACTATTCATACCCTGTTACATCATATCATAAGAACACAAGCCAAATCGTAAATTTTTTTATTAGACCAAAGTTTACATCACCAAATAAAGAAATCCAGCATGTTGTTACTGAATTTTGGGCTTTAATGTCTTATTTGACCAATAGGAGTCACTTTCTAGTTCTATTTCCCCATTGTTGTTTTGGGAAAAAAATTAGTCAAAATCATGAAAGCTTCCCTGGTCTTTTCTCAATTGCAATCACGTAAGCTAATAATTAAAAATGAACCGTTAGTTTCCCCTTAATAATTAAATTTCAGGGTGATTCCACCTCCCAAACAGTCGTAAGAAATTAATCCTATTCTCAATTATGTCAGTATATCCACTTGATTACACCTTCATGAATACAACGTTCCAGGTCTAGATTAACATCATTAACCATTGTCACTTTTCGATCATCTCATAGAATAAGAAAGAAACAAGAATAGTTAAATGCTGGCTCTAATTATTCGCTAAGCTGAAGAAAAATTTAAAGGAAACTACGAATTATTAAATGCCAGTAAAAAAGGGTAAAATTAGTCAAATACGTTTTCATTGTGGTAAATTGCAAACCACTTTATCATGACCAAAAAAACCAATTTGGCATCATTTTGATCATTCTAATGGTCCTGAAAGAACAATTAACATCAATGATTGAAGGTACTCGACCATAGACAGGCTAACACACTACCAAAAAAAAAGGGGGGTTTAACAAAGTCACAATCATGAATAAGGAAACAATCACACTTTAAAGAGAAAAAAGTTAAGAGCCACCCCACCTCCAGCTGCCCCCCTTGAACAATCAAGGAAAGAAGAATCTATACCTAAGCACGAGAATGTGCTAATACCTCCAAACAAATATACATCACTTGATCTAATATACGTTTTCAACATCAAAATACCATAATTTTCAGTCTTCCCAAAGTTATAACCACACGAAGAATAAGGATGTGACAAATATACCCAACTACTTTAGAAAAAAAAACACCAACATGATACAACATTACACAAATGGTATTAAATAGGTTTGTTGATTCGAAGAATCGAAACAAGTAGCGAGTAAATTTAATTTTAAATCCCAAAGAATGATATACCAAGCTTAGCTAGCTAAAACAATTAACATAGAGTTTCAATTAAATTGGCTCTGTTTTAAAAAAAATTATCTTTCCTCTTCATATGGTCATGGCCGGACCACTTCAAATATATGCCATGCTAATTAAAAAGAAACAATTAAAAAAAAAATGAGAAAGACAGAAAAGGAATAAATTAAATTAAGTCGAATCTCTATACCTGTAAGTTTTTCCGGCATCGGCAGAGAGGCAGAGCTTACTGCTCATGGGCATCTGTTCAATGGTGAATTGAGAATAATCCGAGAGAGAATCCAGAACCGATTTAATGGTGCTCTTGGGTGGAACATAAATGTACTCATCCACATCGAAGAAGAACATCCACTTGGCCATAAACTTGTACCGATGCAAACAGTCATTGACCACCATGAACTGGTTGTGGTAGTACCCATCAAACCTCTCCTGCTCTCTAATGTCCTGCAACTTCACGTAACCGAGCTCCATCCATGGCTTCAGCACCTCCATCACCTCCTCATGGACCCCACCCGCATCGTGTATCACGAAATGAGATCTGGGTCCGAACAGTCTCACATGGTAAGCCAACCACTCCCTCACCCTCTGGGGGCTCAAGCTCCCGTACAACGACGACCCACAGTACAAATAGTCGTACTTCGGCTTGGAGCTGAAAACGGCGGCGTCCAAGCTTCCGGGGGACTCCGCCAGAGCCTCAATCCTGTCGGTGAGGTTGAAGTTCCGGTCACCGGCGCCGGAGGTGGAGGCGTAGAGGACCAACTTTCCACCGGAGTTGTCGGCATTAACATTCTCCGGGAAAGTGCAGTTGACGACGACGACGGTGTAGACGCGGCCGTAGCCCCAATCTGGGAGGATCTTGTACCCAACGGTGGAGATTTGGGGTCCGGAAGAGTTGAGATAAGGGACCCACCGACACTCATAGCTGGGTCTTCCGTAGACATGGAGTGGCTTGGAAGCTAGACCAACAATGGCGAAGGTGTTGAGGCCTCCTCTGTAAGCTCCCATGGTGATGAGGTTGTAGGCCGCGGCGCCGTACGGATTGAAGACCCTCTTGAGGGCACCATTGGAGAGGACCCTTTCTTCCTCGGTGGCGGGCGGGGGCGGTGGCGGTGGGGGTGGGGGTGGAGGTGGAGGGGGCGGTGGGGAAGGTGAAGGTGACGGCGACAGCGACGGTGACGGAGATGAGGAAGAAGAAACGACGACGTCGTTTTGGAGTAGAGATACTGGTAAAGAAGAGGAAGAAACGAGGTCGTTAGTAGCAGTAGGAGTAGGAGTAGTAATAGTGGCGACTCTGGAGATGCAGACGCGGAGATCAGAAGTGGAGATGGTGAAGCGAGAAGGAAGGAACTGAAGAAGAGTGGCGATAGTGCAGAGGATGAGGAGAGCTGTTAGTAAGAGCTTGAGCTCAGCGGCGTAGCTCCATACCACCTTCACTAACACCTTCTTGTTACCATTATTATTATTATTGTTATTGTTATTGCTAATATTACTCTCTTTCTCTCTCTCTTTCGCCATTGTTATAACTTCTTCAAGCTCACAACACAACAATGCGTCTCTGATTTAAAACCTTTCTCTTCTTTTTTTTCTCAGTAAAGTTAGAGAGAGAGAGAGTTGCAGAAGAAATCACAGAGAGGGTCTCTAGAAAGATAGAAGGAACAAGAACAACACACCTCTCCTTGTCTCTCTCTCTCTCTCCCTCTCTTATTATGTCGTTTTATATGGGATAGGATACCTTTCATTTTCATTTCATTTATTTTCTTCTGCTTTTTCTTTGCTTTCAATTATGATTTAGGAAAGCGTATTTCGTTTTGTTTTGTTTTTTTTTTTTTTTTTTTTATTTTAGTTGTCAATTAAATCCCATGTGCGTGTATGATTATTATTCTTTGGTTTTGGTAAGGTAACTAAAAATAAAATTGAAAAGAAAAACAATTGGGTTGTGAATGTAATTATTGAAAGGAATGGGCTTCTGGAATTAGGTAATTTTCAAACCGTAAACCAAAGAAAGGTTGACCTGACCCTCTGTATCTTTTGGGGCTTGTTTCGCTTTCAACAGAAGTAGAGGAAGAGAGAGGCATTAGAATTCTATTGGTAAGCATTATTATTATTATTATTATTATTACGCCAAGAGCTGGAAGAAACCTGATTATTATTTGCATGGGATGAGGGAGACTAGAATCTGGACATTTTTAGTTTTTGATCACCAAAAATAAGTGATTAATTTGTGCATGTATGTATATTAGACTTGTGGAGGGATTTTCATTTGCCAACAAATAAAAAAAAAATGTGGGGTACAATTTGATTTTGTACAAAAATAGCAATTACTGCTTTTCGTAAAATTTAAAAGCGATTTTCACAATCTGTTTTGTTATTTAATCCTACTTTTTTATTATTCAAGGAGGCCCAAGAAAAAGGGTCCTTTCACACTTCTCAAAGAAAAAAGAAAAAGAATAAAAGATATGGGGAAACTCAGTCATTCGTTTTGTTAACGTATAACAAAAGCCACCTCAAAACAGGTGTCTTTTGGTGCTAATTTTATCCGTTTGCACTTATTACTGCATTATTCACTATTATATTTCATTTTCTTTTTTTGTCCCTTTCCCCGATTAAAAAAAAAAATCATCCATTTTCATTCCTACTTCTTAAATTTGGTTTTTTTTTTTTTTTTTTTTTTAAACTCCTATTTCTTAAACTTATGACCCTCCTCCAGGCCTCCTCCTCCTCCTCCTCCTCCTCTACTTAATTAATTTGCTTTTAATGCCTGTGGTTAGTTACCGTTTTTGCATACTCAACTCGTTCTTTGAAAATAAAATAATAATAATAATAAAAAAAAACAATGCTCAAGCGAGTGGATGTTGCATAGTGATTAGTGAACAGTGCAAATGCAAATTAATTAGTTTAAAAAAATACGCGATCGCATTCATTTAAGGTTCGAATATTTAAACTTAATAAATATACTATTGTTGAGATGTATGTGAAGTTACAAATTTTTTTTGCTGGGAGGTTACAAATTTACTTTGTTTAACAAAGCTTACGCCTATACATCTATATCTATATCTATATATGATAATGAAATCTTTTGCTATCTGACAGCCACATATATATTAGAATACTATTGTTGCATACATTTTACTTAATTGTGTTACATACGCTTTTGAAAAAATTAAAAGGTTCCCTCTGGCCTATACCATGAATGCATGGTTTTGGTTTAAAAATGTATTTAATATTGCTCATGCATCACAATTTAATTACCAAACAGGAATATTATTGTTTTTATGCAATCTGCATCAAGATTTTATTTTTAATCTTTTAAGATAAATTTATTTTTGTTTTTTGTTTTTTATTTTTCTAATTGTTTTGGCATTTTGAAATGAGATTATAATTAAGGTAGTGTATTTCTTTTATTTTTATTTTTAACTTGGAGAAGATGGATTCAAATCCAAGACCTCTATATTAAAAGGAAGTATCTATCTATATATCTATATTAAGCTGAAGCAGAGAGAAAGTAAAAAAATGTAATAGCTTCTTTGATCAGTATTCTATTTTTTAAATTTTTAAAAAATTTCTAATTTAACTTTTATTTTTTCATGATATGATTAGTCCTATTATAATTTTTTTATGCTATATAATATTATATTTAATTTAATATTAATGACACCTTATATTAAATTTAATTCATCGAACAAATAGTTGTGCTATATTTGTTCCATCAAAATAAATATAGATATAAATACATTCTTTAATTTTTTATATAATATTATATTCAATTTAATAATAATAATACCTTATATTAAATTTAGTTCATCAAACAAATAGTTATGCTATATTCGTCTCATCAAAATAAATGTAAAGATAAATATATTCCTTAATGTAGAGATAAATTAGGCTTAATGTATGTATGTAATATTAATACCATCTCGCGTAAAGCGCGGTATACCGACTAGTATTTATGTAAAATAATGTATTTTAAAATATTATTTATTTAACTACGACATAATCATTTTAATGTCAAAATATTTTTGAACATGTATTTCAATTTTATTATTATATGAGTTATGGTTAGACAAATATCTTTCTCTCGGACAAGGTAAATAATATACATCACAAGCGGTTCCTGTATTATTCTCAGCAATAGATTTAGCTGATAAGGAATAATTAGCGAGCAAACAATACTCCAAAGAATGAAGCAGAAAAGCAGGAAAAAATAAAGGAAAAAGAAAATGTCCATATTTTTTAAAATTAGAAGGGATGCATCATGTACATAATAAAATTTAATTATTAGATAAATGGCTTTCTTTTTATATTTTTATTGTGAATCAAGTCTCGGAAGGAACCTGGAACTATGTTGATTCTAGGATGGGGGAAATGGTAAAATAATGAGGTAGGGTAGGGGCATGTCTGTTTTAATAATTAAATTAATTTATTATATTTTAAAATATGGAAGAACGAGAGGCATGACCACGTGGATGGGAAAAGAAAATTGTCAAAATGTTTCTCTTAAAAAAAATTTAAAAAACAATAAGAAAGAAAGTAATTTAGTCGCGTGTGCTGTCAAAACGACCCTTGTCTCCTACCTCTCTTAGCCTTGTAGTCGTGTCCTGCTCTCCTGGGGCTGTCATCGTGGACTTCTCCTCAGTCCAAAAAAAAAAAGACATCTTCCAAACCTAAGGGGAACGCGATTTGACTATTCTGCCCTTCCTCAATCGTAATTTCCTCACAACTTTCGTTTTGGAACACGTATTCCAAGCTGCCACGTGGAATTTTCTTTCTCGACCACGTTACCGTCGGTGATATTGATATTTTATTTTTCGGAACGAATTTCGTGAGTCACGGAAAAAATTCGAAAAAACTAATGACTTTTTTTTTTTTAATAATTCAAAATAAGAAACTTGTAGAATCAGATTTTTGAGGGCAGTAGGGTCCACAAGGAGAAACGCGTCAGCCAATAGTCCACGGACGACGCGCCTTTGAAATTGAAGGGGGACCGCTTTGGGCCCATTCTCTGACCACTGTAGTAGTAGCCCATATGCACTTTTTTAAATTGAATAATACATAATAGTATGTGAAATTTAATGTATTACACTTTTACCACTAGTTACGGCCTCTTTGATACTTTGCTTAATTTGTCTCTTTGCTTACTTTGTCATAGTAGACCGTAGTCCTTTGAAAAATCAACTTGGTTAGTTAGTTACCATTATCAAGTATTGACCGCCTCCAATTCCATTGTATAATTTTCCTTCACTCAATTTCCCACATGCATTGTACTAATCAAAATTATCAAATATTCAACATTCCCCAATTTCCTTATCCAAAAACAATATAAATTTATCAATATTAGTTTAGTAGCTTACCCCTAACCGAAAGAAAAAGAAAAACATTGTACCCTGAAAAAAAAAATTAATAATTGAAACGAGTATTTTTTTTATTTAAAAATCGTCAAAAATGAAACGAGTAACTGGTATAAAAAGAAAAGAGGGAAAATTAGAGGCGCTAGTTAAGCTTATACACAAAAATAATATTATTTATGATATTATGTTCCCTGATACGACAATACTGCATTCATCCCTCTCCCTCATCTTTCAAAAACGCTACTTAATTTTTTTTTTTTCTATAACAAAAAATTCTTACAAATTTTATATGACATTATTTTTTTCTTTTTTTGGGTAGATTTTAAATGATAGGTTTGTCCTGGTTGTTATTGGTTTCTGCCTCTCCTTTCATGTGAGGTCATAAATTTATACGGAACGTGGGAAAAAATGGAAAAAAAAAAATGATTCCAATAAATGAAAATATAAGGAAAGAAAAAAACGACAAACGTCGGCAGCGGATAGAGAGTGGAGACTATATTTTTGACATTATATAAACGTATGATTCTCATACTACGTATTTATTAACGAAAAGAAATTCGAATATACCAAAAAATTATTGGAAGAAGAACGGCCGCATGCATCTTTACCCCTTCAATAAAAGTGATCCCACTAATACCAAACCGACACTAGACTCATAGTATGGGCTGTGGTTCTTTGGAAAGGGAAAATATATATAAAATATTAATTTGACAAAATTAATAAGTAAACGTTTGTTTTAATTGGGAAAATTCAAACTACCATATGACATTATTTTGCACTAATTAATATACACGTTACATAGTTTAATTTAGAGATATTATTAATACCAAACCGCACTATAATCATGATGTGTAGCTGGCCATTTAAACAAGACTCGAAAAACATACATTTCATTGACAAGTTTAACTCAAAACTCGAATTATCACGATTAATGAATTTTTTTACCAAAATATATTATAAAATATGAAACAATTACTTCATAAAAAATATTTTTTAATAATTTTTTTATAAATAAAATGAAAAACAATAAATTAATGAGTTAATTTATTTTAATAAAGTAAAACTGAAGTGAAAAAAATCAAATTAATGAGTATCTATAATGTTTAGAAATATTGTAATACATCAATTTAAATGACATTTTCATTAAATGACAAAGTGGGTCAGTTCAAGTGGTAAGAGCACACACTACTTGAAATTTCGTTCTTAGATTCGAGTCACACTGAGGGTATACGTGAAAATCTATTATCCTTAATGGGGTGGGTTGGGAATTAGATAGTAGTAGGTATTTTCCTTTAATATTGGGGATCGAATAGTAGTAGGTATTTTCTTTTAATTTGTAATAAGTAGAGGTCATTAGTTAAACCTCTACTTTAAAAAAAAAATGACATTTTCATTAACTAAGTAATATGTGAGTAACATAAAATTAGTTCGATATAAATGAATAAACACAAAATGACACGAATTTTATATATGTATATGTATATTTTAATCAATAAACCCAAAATTATTGAAAATTTTTAAATGTAAATAATGCGGTGGGGAAAAAGCTTAAAAAGATGGGTGAAGAGAGAGTGAAGGAAAGAAACAAAAGCAAATAATTGTGAAGCGTGGAGACGTGGATGGGTAGAGTTGGATTTAGTTTAGTTATGTAAGGAAATAGAATAGTGTTATATTTATGTGTCATTATGCAATTAATGAGACGTTTTTTTTTTTTTCCTGGGCTTGAAATGCAATTAATGAGACTTGTCCCTCTTTGCTGTGCTGGTTTTGTACTAACAACTTATAAGAGATTACAGTGAGACACATTCAATAATCTCAAGCTTTCGCTGATGCTTCTTGATGTGGGTCCCAACTTCAAATTATTATTATTTTTTTTCGAATTATTAAGCTTATATAAAGAAACAAAAGAGAGAGACGTATACGATTATAGAAGAAATCAAGTTTCAGTTTCAGCATTACTATACTATGTGTATTTTTTGATATTTTTTATAAGGCTTTTACTGGAACCGAAATTTTGGAGAAAAAAAATAATTGCGAGAAAAGAGTCATGGAATAAGATAGAAAAAATTTTTTTTCTAAAAGTTTATAAAGTTTTATTTTGACACTTTTAGTTTTACTAATTAATATACCAAAAATCTAAATACCGAAAAAAGGACATCATTGGTAATTGAAAAAAAAAAAAATCATTGCAACTTTGCTAACTTTTATTTTGGTTTTTCGAGTAGTTAAATCCTCTCGATGAAGATGAATATAATGGAAAAACTATTTTGAAATGTTATCACGTTTAGGGCTTTTTTATTTTTATTTTTAATACACACAAGTAATGGCTACACCATATAGACTACGGTTATTGGTAAGGCTCAATTTTGGTAAGTGGTGTAAAGTATATACAATGATATATGGTACTGATCAGTCATCACTTCTACTGAGGTCAGGTGGCGTTGTCTTGTGGGGGGTATTCATCATTCATTATTCAATATTCATTGATTCGACTAAGTATAAACTGAAATTTGAGGAATTTGATATGAGAAAGGACTATCCTATTCCTAAGTTCTCCTACTGTACTTGACTTGTATTAATAATGCATATATTACAAGTTAAAGTCAGAAATGGGCAATGGAATACGTTCTCGATCTCTACGAAACGATTAGCTTATCTCATGTCAGTCGGTCTAGCTAGCTCAGAGCCTCAGACCTCAGAGCTTGTCTTATTATGGTCTTCGGATAAAATAAAAGGGTGTATGCACAATGAGGCGTGCTACGGCCAAACGTGTCAGTCGCGTTTGACCGATCTCAGCCGTTCATTACTGTGAGTTCCACAGTGGGATCCATGTAGAGCCCACAATGATGGATAGCTGAGATCGGTTAGACGTGTCTGTGGGGCCCACAGTGATGGATGGCTGAGATCGGTCGCGTCTGACCGTAGCATAATTCATGTACAATTATACATACGCGCAGCCAACACGATTTTGTTTGTGCTCAACCACACATCACTACAGTTGGATATATATATATATATATATATATATATATATATATATATAGCATACCACACATCACAACAGTTGAATATATATATTGGTTGCCAATTCAGTAGGTATTTTTTTTTTTTAACTTATGTGTAGGTATTTTTTTTTAAGCCGTTGGATCATCATCTAATAGTGATCCAATGACTCTAATGATGTGCATAAAAAGACGTGTATCATTAATGTTAATTATCTTTCTTACTTTTTAATATAAAAAAATGTGCAAAAAAAATTTTCATTGGCCAAATTGATACCTATGCATAGGTAAAAAAAAAAAAAAAAACCTACTGGATTGGTGCCCATATATATATTTTATATATATATATAATATGGTTGCCAATCCAGTAGGTATTTTTTTTTTACATATGCGTAGGTATTTTTTTTAACCGTTTTAGATCATCATCTAATGAGGTATTTAAAAAGACGATCCAACAGCTATAACAATGTGCATAAAAAGACGTGCATTATTAATATTATTTCCCTATTTTATTTTTTACTATAAAAAAATATGCATGATAAATTTTCATTGGCCAAAACGATACGTATATATAGGTAAAAAATAAAATTACATACTGGATTGGTGCCCTAAGTTTATTATCTATAAATATTTAATTTTAAGCCACTAAATCATATTATCTAATGACGAATATAATTTGAGTAGTTGAAAAGAAAGAAAAAATAATAAATATATATTATTCAATAATTTTTTTATCTATCTTTTACTATGAAAAAACGTGCATAATAAATTTTAATTAGTCAAAATAATATCTACAAATAGATAGAAAAAAAACACCTACTAAATTTGTGAGGCACGTACTCGTGAAGGAACATTTCTTGTTATTTTGATGATATTTTTGTAAATGTTAGTTCAAAGAAGTTAAAATTTTTGATTTAATAGAATATAATGGTATTATAGTAAACAAAATAATAGCATGTGTACTAATTTATTGTTTTCATGCACCCACCATTGAACATATAGGGCTGGCCCAAAACATTTCTACATTTTGGTCTAAGAAAGATAACAAAAAATAATAGGGTTTTGGACACTTATACTTATTTTTCAAAAAATAATACCAAATTTACGACCTTTCAAAAATAATAAAAATTCGTACGATCTTTTAACGGTATTTTTCTAAATACTTTGAAAGTTAGAAAACGCGGTGGTATTTTAGTAAATAAGTCATCTTTTTTTTTTTTTTTTTTTTTACAGGAAACTATAAATTTTTCCTGGAAACCAATTTAGTTTAATTTAGTTTCCTATTAGCGGATAGTAAGTAAATTATAGAAAACCGTAAAAGTTTCCTAGAAACCAGTTTAGTTTCCTTTAGCCGAAAGCCGTGTACGTAAGTAAATCACAAGAAAGTACAAAGGTTTCCTGGAAATCATTTTGATTTCCTTTGGTCGAATATCCTGTACGTAAGTAAATCACATGAAACTATGAACATTTCCGAGAAATCATTGTGGTTTCCCTTTTGCAGAATGTCCTGTAGCTAAATAAATTACAAGAAACCATCGTGGTTTCCGAATATCCTGTACGTAAGTAAATCACATGAAACTATGAACATTTCTGGGAAACCATTGTAGTTTTCTTTTTGCAGAATGTCCTATAGTTAAATAAATTATAGGAAACCATCGTGGTTTCTTTTTAGCAGATTGCGCTGTAACTAAGTAAATCATAGGAAATCACAAAAATTTCCTAGAAACCATTGTGGTTTCTTTTTGAATAACAATCAACTACACTAAAAATAAACAAACAAAAATCCACTTTCATGGAGATCAAAGATTACCTAGATCAATCAAATTAGTAAAATAACAATCCTGAAGGCTAATCCTCATGAAGATTAAAGGTCATTACAGCAAAAAAAAACGCTAAATCTATTTACAGAATCCAAACAAAGACCCGAAATTCTTCAGACCCAAATTCATTGGAGTTAATTCCCCTTCTCGCTATCCCAACTTCTCTAAGCATTCTTCCTTCATAAACTTACACCATTTACCGTTTGCTTCTTCGAAATGCCATCGTTTTCTTTCTCGGAGTCTGCACCTTCTTCTTTAGTGAGCTTCAAGTTTGGATTTCTATTTGCGGCAGCGGGCTCGTCATCCTCATTGGCATTTGATTTGATTATGTGGGATTTGGAATTGGGTTTTGGTTGAAGATTGGACTAGGTTAGTTGAGGAGAATGAACTTGAAGAGAATATAGAGTTGGTAGAAGAGTCAAATCAAATTTGTGAAAGAGGAGGACTTTATAGGCGTTAAAAGAAATTGGTATTTTTTAATAAAAGGTCGTACGAAATTATGTGGACTAACCTTCATCATATTCTTGGTATATTTTCTCAAAAAATCGTACCTGATGTACTTTTTCCAAAATAATAAACAAATAGCAAGTAGTCTGGAATAAAGCTCATGTCCATATGTACATACATTCATTTTTCCAGATATTACTGTACATATATATATATATATATATTAAATATGCTAGTTCAGGTTACAATTAATCCGCTGCGTCGTTAGTAGTTTGGGATTTCGATTGTGAGTGGTGAAAACAACAATTACAATAGCACGAGAATTAACACAAACATATATGAGTTTGGCGCAAAACTTGTGTTCGGCCCATTCCATTAACTAGAAACATATGAAATTTAGGCTTCGTAGCTGCCGTTTTTTTCACCAATACCAGCTTTCTCATACCCATTTCATGTGTAGATAGCACACATTATCAAACATGTACCTGCTTTAAGATATAATTTTTACTAAGGTATAAATTTCAATGTATGAAAACACAACTAATATGTACGTTTCTCCAAAAAAAAAGGGGTATTTGTCTAGTGTTCCGAGAAAAACATCGGTTCAAATGAAACAGGCCCAGCCCCAAGTTCCAGGCCCAGCATAATGACGTTCAAAAAATGTACTTACTGGAACTGCTAAATAGCTGCCATTATTTATTTAATTTACCAATTTGGTTCGTATCATCTCTTCACCCTTTAGAGAGAGAGAGAGAGAGAGAGAGCGGTCCAATGGCATTGGCAATGGGTGAGCAGAACAGAAAGGTTATGGTTATGGGAGCTTCTACAGACTTCTGAAGCTGATCAGCACTCTCTCTACTTTGCCTCATCCTTTTGTTCTTAAAAGGGTAAGCTTCTTCTTCCTCTTATCATAAACCCTCTTTTTCCCAACCCAACATTATATCCATTTATTTATTTATTAGGGGATTTATTTATTTTTTAACTTTTTTGATGGAAAATGCAGTGTTGCTACTTGCCTTTGTTATATCCATATATGCAAGAGTCTGTGTTACACTTACACGAATATAAAATGCCCAAAACTAAAAAGAAACCGACATAGTACAATAATCAAAATGAATATCAACTGTGAAATTTTGTTTTGTTTTGTTTTGTTTTGTTTTGTTTCAGAGTAAACTTTCATGATTATGGTTTTCCCCGATTTTTAGTACGTATTATGATCTGGGAAATGAATGAATAATTTGAGTGAGTGCTTAAACTTGTAATTAATTTGAGTGCTTGTGGGAAGCAGAAATGGCCAGCTTACCCGATGAAGTGTTGGAGATAATCTTTTTGTGGGTCCCTGCCGAGTCTCTGATCCGATTCGAGTGTGTTAGCAGATCATGGTACAACCTTATATGTGCCCTTATCAATGACCCCGCATTTGTTGCTAAGCACCTTCACAATTTGAACAACAACAACAACTACTACTACTACTCCTCTGCATCCTTGGTTTTCACTCGCGCTTGTCACCACGTCGGCTTTGAAACCAAACAACACTGCAATAATGCTAGATACTCATTGCTCAATTCATTCACTGATGATGGAGTGGAAAACGGTGATCGGATTGGTTCTGTCGTCGAAGATCTTAGTTTACCGCTCCTTCATGGTGGGCGTTATAGATGGTCTGACTGGTTCGTTTCTTGTCATTGTGATGGGATCATTTGTCTATGTAGTGATCATAGGAGGAACATAATGTTGTGCAATCCAGTATTGCGGGAATTCAAGCTGCTTCCAGAATCGCAGAACTACGATAATTGGTCGTGTATGGGAATTGGATTTGGATACGACTCTAGAACTGACAACTACAAGTTTGTTAGGATTTTTCAAGAGCCTAGAGTCAAAGCCGAGGTTTATAGATTGGCTGTGTGGTGAACATAATCCCGATTATGAAATCTCACATGGACATGATTACCTGTATTGGAAAGGAGTTTGTTATTGGTCTATGCATTGTCATTACATGATCCTTTGTTTTGATATGACCTATGAGAAATTTGAAGCCATACATCTCCCAAATGATATGATGAACTGGCCTTCCTTTGTGGTGTGGAATGACAAATTTGCTTTATGTTGGTGTTCCGAAGAAGGGGAGAATCCAAACTCTCTATCTGTTGAGATATGGGTGCTGGATAACATCAAAGATGTTATCAAATCCATTTTTGGTAAAGCTAGTTGGACTTGGACGAAACACATAGTCGTTGGACCGCAAGTTGGTCGTTTGCTCCCATTGACATTCTGGAATATCGATGAGCTTATTATGGAAGATGAAGAAGATAAAGTGTTGCTCTCCTACAACTTCCGCATCCAAAAGCTTAGGAAGGTGGTTGTAGATGGAAGAATATGTTTTCCGATTTGTTTCTATGTTAAGAGCCTGGTTTCTATCAAAGCAAGAGGAGCTACTCGAACAGTTCAAGCCCAAGGAAGAAGAGCAAATCGTCATTGATGGATAGTAGCTTTTAATTATGTTCACTTGTTAGTTTCTTGCCTACATGGCATGTATCGTGGTACTGGTACTTGTGCCTCATTTCCATTCAGTGTCTTCTTAAACTCTTGTAGCGGACAAAACGATTTCACTTTCTGATCTTTTATTAGTCCTTTTCTTATTTCTTTCTTTCTTTCTTTCTAGAAAGTCATCTGTTCTGTTGTCACTTTATTGAATATTATTGGATGGATTTATCACTTGTATGGGGCCACATTATGATTATGCAGGCTGCTATTCTCCGATGAGAAATAGCTCATAAGATTACCTTTTAAAGTTTAGGGAGACCTTCAGCTCTATTTTTCCTTATTTGCTTCATATTTGCTACTTGCTTCTATTCCACTAGCTGATTATGCGTGTTACGTCCTATTGACGATGACCCTGTCTATTCTCAGATAAAATAATGCCAATGGTATAGCTTCAATTTTTTCCCCTTGCCCCGGCATTGCCCATTAGCCCGTTATGTATCTTGTCGTCTCGTCGGGCTGAGACATCTCAGTCTGTTTATGCCAAAATTGACCAATTTAATTAGACAATTTTTTAATTTTAATGTCATTGTACAAATTTTTCCCTAAATTATTTGAATGTAACGGAATACATATTATAAAATTATAGTGAACTTTTTGTATTTAGAGTTGAGCTTAGACGAGGAAAAAAGAAAAACAAGAAAAGAAAAAAAAAGAATTAAAAATACTATTAGATAGTAAAGTTATTGAAAATTGTACACGAAATTCTTATATATGATGTGCTAAACATGTCGTGCTTATGTGGTAGCGTTCAATGTCGTGCTTGTAGGCTTGTCATATCTTGCTCAGCCATCATGCTTATCTAAAAAGCTAGTACGACCCACATTCTGATGTATCATCTCGTGCTTAAGTTAGTTGTGTTGTTTTGTGTCATGCTAATGGGTCGGCCCGATCTTTCGACAACGTAACATGTATGGTAATTTTAATTCATTAGTTGCTCAGTTATAATAATTTATTATGATTAGCTGCCTCATGTTGAACACTTCAAGATTTTGGATATCTTTACTAATACATTATAAAATCGTAAAGGGAGTAAATAGAAAGAGCATGGAGAAGAATAAACAACAATAAATAATAAAGGCTAAGATTCAATTTTCTTGTGTTTCTAATTGGTATGTATGCCTAAGAAAATGCTAAGTTTTCCCTCCAATGCCACTTTACAGCCAATCTCGTATAACTGTCCATGTAGTTATGCTACTTTGTTTTGCCCATAAAAGTCGTACAAGGGCGGAAAAAAAAAAAGGGCACTAAAGTTTAAAGAGAAAAGTGACACAGAATACTCTGAGCTGCATATGCCGGAGATGCCCTTCAACTCAGAATGGTAAATGGCATTTCGTAAAAAATCAATGATTCTATATAGAGCAATGTTAAGTCGCACGCATTGTTTTTTGTTTTTTGTTTTTGTTTTTTTTGTTTTTTTTTTTTTTGGGTTTTAGGGACGCACTTGTTGTGTTTTTTTAGCATTTTTCATCTATAAAACTAACTTGATGAGACAAGGAGGAGCTAAAAAGTGTATAGAGATAATATGTTTAGAACATGACGTAGTATTTCAAACACCCAAGTTCAATATAACATGAGACAATTTCATTTTGTGAAAAAGTTGAAAGCTCAAACTTATAACAAACTAATTTTATACACTACTACAAGTTGCATAGGATTTAGTAGAGCACAGACAGACTCTTCATGAGTTCTGACACATAGAAGCGCCGATGGGCCGACGTGTCACGACTTAGCCTCGAAAGCACAGAACTTTGGTGCCTTTAGCGGGCATCGTATGACTTTTTTTTTTTTTTCTCCTCTCTCCTTAAAGCAGAGAAATGAACACCTCTTATCCACTGTCCACAGTTCTTCATTAACCGATTATTCTCTCACAATCCGAGGGAAAAGAGAACCAAATAATGCAGTTTTTGTGTGGTGGGGCACAAGTCACGAAAGAGCCATTGCTTTCCCATCTTCACATGCTGCCTGTCCCCAAATTCCCCTCTTTCCATGCTCGCATAAACACAACCTCTAAGCCATACCCTGCCCGTAAGTTTCCCTAAGTACTCTTACAGTCTCTTCTAATACACTAAACCAAATTGGCAAACTAAGCAACTCTTTTCTGGTCAGACAAACAAGCTTGAACCAATACTATTATGCTTATGGGGGTTACATTACATGTCAAATATATATATATATATTTCTATATTTGTTTTTATATAGTTTGTCAAGATGAACCCTACCCTTTATTTGTTGTTATAAGAAATTGCTTATTTTGATGAGAATTCATAGAGCAGGAGCCACTGTTGGAGTCTGAGAGGCCAAGGCACTGCATTGAAGGTGTCTTGGGCAAGAGATTAAGTGGTCATTTGTGAGGCCAGCTGCTTGCATGAGTGAGTGGATCACTGTGGGACCCACAAACCTAAAACCCCTTCTCACCATGTCTTTGCTTATGCTCTCTGATTTTGAGGTCTTCACTGGAATCTTCTGGCATAACTTGTATTGGGTAGAGATTGGTTTGTGATTAACAAATCCCCACAAGTACTTATCCAAAGACCCAAATTCCTTCTTAATCTGCGAAATGAGTTGAGAACTTAGTACATTCCATATCACAATAAGGCTACTAGTAAGCTTTATATTGCAAGCTAAAACTGTAATAGGGTCTTAATTTATCATAATTCAAGTGATCTTAAATACCCAAGTTCTCTTTTAACAGGCATGTGTAAAATTACACTATTGTCTGTTTGTGTTAAATTTTCATGGATAAATGTAAGTAATAAAAAGATCATGAAGAAGAGTATTATACAGTCTTAAAAGAAGCAGAGGAAGTTGATGAAGGCTTTTCTGAAGTACCTCAAGAATTCGGATAGCGTTATCGACAGTTCCTCGAATCAGGCTTAATTCAATGTTAAAATTAGTGCCGATTGATGTGATTTTCTTTTCATTGTATTTAGCAACTGCCTCTGCATCAAACCCTGAAAATGCATCCCTACATAAAGATATTCCCAGAACAAAACACATGAGTACTCATTAAGGTCAACACACAGGATTAGTCATATTGATCAATGAATGGTTTCGGAATGAAACACACCTCAACGTCTGCCGTTTCTTCAGGACTGAAGTCCAATCTGATCCAACTTGAGCTCCAGTCAGTAATAGCAACTCAAATAGCAGCCTGCATTTTTCGTAAAATAATGAGAAAATGTTTCGAGTAGAAAACATACAAGTTATATGTTCTGCTTTTGTAGATAAAAAGTTTAGAGAGGGGAAGCTTTATTTACTTGTCATCATGGACAGGAACACCCCATTCTTCATCATGGTAAGTAACATAAATCGGATCTGCAAAGACAGTACAAACAAAAACAATTGTTTATCTTTGTAATATTAACAAGAACTATTGAGATAATGTTTTCATTATGAGCATTACTTAATTATGGTGAGTTGTAATACCTGAATTAGGTGTTATATAGCTGCATCTCTTTTGTTCTCGACCAACAACGCCAGCAGCCGAAGAATCGAGTACCGGGGGAGCCACCTTTCCTTCGTACTTGGCAGACTTTGTTCTCCCATAATGCGCAATTCGCTTCTTTCTTTCTTCTTGCATAATGGCAACTTGCACCCTTCTTTCAGCTGCTATGCTTCCTGGAGACTCGACTATCAAAGAGGACGGATATTGCTTCAAAGAAGTCTCAGCAGCAGGACCACTAAACTTCTTTGACTTCTTTGTTGAATTCGTGGATTTGGTCATGCAGCGTGGCGTAAAAACCTTGTCAGAGCTGGAATTCAGCTCGTTAGGATCTTTTCCTCTCTTGATAGCTGGTGGCCTGGGAGACGGCGACTTGGGAGAGACAGGAGGGGAAACAGTTGAAGGGGCCTTGGTTTTATCAGAAGCAGCATTTGGGATTGGCAAAGCTAATGGCGGAGAAGAAGTAGGAGATTTTGTTGAACTCTTTTTAGCTGACATCCGTCTCTCCAAGCTCGAAACTCGGTTGCAAGTTGGCTGAAGAACAGGGCGGCCATTGAGCTTAGGTGTCGTAATCATCTGGTGAGATTTTGGTTTAGATGAACACATTTTTGTGAGACAAGTGAAGTGAAGTTCAGATGAAATTGAGTAGTAGAGAGATTATTGAAAGTAGTAGGAAGATGATAAGATGAGGAGGATTGAGGACTTAAGGAGGGTTTGGGGAGAAGGAAAAGGGTTTTATAGAAAGGAGAAAGGGTGGGGACATGAGAGACAGGTTTGTGAAGTGGTAACATGGGGGGGTTGGGGGTCTGCCATACACATCCTCTGGTGAAGGGCATTGCTTTTTGGCTAATGTGAGCATAAGGGTGACAATGACACCCTCCTAACTGATTATAATTCTAAACCCCTCAAAGCCCAAAAATAAACAATTGAATCAACTAAAATAGAAGAACTCTTGTGAATCCCAAAAAAAGAGGTTTGTGGCCCTGTGGGGGGAGGGCAGTGGTGCCACTGCCAGGCCTTTCAGAGTGACCCCTCCTTTCCCATAGTTTGTGCTTTTACTGCTCAATGTGTCCATGCGTCCTCTATCCCAAGCTGTAGTAGGGTCAACTAAAGTGACCAATCAATGATTCTTTTGTGAGCTGGCCAAAAGCTTTCGCTCATATTTGTGCGTCCTAATGAAATACAATCGTTTTAATGTTCACTTCCATACTCTCTCTCTCTCTCTCTCTCTCTCTCTCTCTCTCTCACACATTTAAGCATGGACAATGAAATAAAAAAAGTACTTAATCCAAAGGTCCCCAACTTGCAATGTTCCAAGTCTCCATCACAATTCAGAATTGGACCATCCATGTATGTTGATCAGATTACAATTTATGCTCCAATTGCCAATTTGATCTTTGTAATATCTTTTACTCAATTAGACCAAAAGATTATAAAGTTTAGCTAAGCACATGAAATAAAACTCATCTTTATTACTCCCATGTGTTACCATCAAAGAGGAGGATTATTAGATATATATGATATGTGGCACTTGTAAATTGCAAAAAAGCCCTAACATGATGATAATAATAATGCAAATATTCATATCCAAAAACTTTAGAAAGTGATATGTCAGAGAGATGCCTTCAACAACCGGCAGACAAGAGAAACTTTCTTGTGGTAATGAACTAATGCTAGCAGTGAAAGAGTAGTACTAGCAAGAAGTAACCGAAATATAGACCAAAGAAACTTAATCATGCATATGCCAGCGGGTCCTACTTATTTGAGCTATTTTATTAGATAGCCATGAACAGTTTGGTGACCACCCATCAGCTGTGTCCAACTTAAATGTTGAAAAATACCAAGCACTAATTATAAAAGAAAGCACATGACTCTTTTAATATTATGGTTAGGTTATTATAACATGTATAACAAGGCCAACCCACAAAAAAAAAGGGGGGGAGCTTGAGTTTATGGCTAGACTGAATTAGATAAGTGGGTTCCAAAACATTGTATATGTCATCTGCAGTTGAAGTTGTAGGATGAACCCCAAACAGACTTTCCCATCAAGGGGTCATTTATCTCTTAGATCCAGAAACAATTATATGAATTATGCACTTTTTATGTTCAATTGAGTTGGGCAAAAAGCACTATTATATTCCTGACTTGAGGAAAATCTGGAGAGTCAAATAACTCATGGTCTTGGTGTAGATCAGTTCATGACTTGGTACCAAAATTATTCCAACCTTAAGATCAATCAACTTTGGAGGCCATGGCCAACTTCTATCTAATCTAAATTCTTCAAGTGTTTCTTCGGTTAAGACTTTTATTACTTACATAACAAGGCATGTGGGTCAAATGTGTGCCTCCATGATAAGAGGCAATAGGAAGACACACTTGAGCAGAATTAAACATTTATGGCATTTTCTTGGAATTTCCTCTGTCTTATTGATGTGACAAAGGAAAAAGGTCAACATTTACCTTCCTCATAGTTTCATTTTCATATTGAACCAACAAATAAATTAAAATTTTATATTTTATATCTACGAACTTAAAGGTTCATATATGCGGGCCGCCGATTATTTTAGCAGCACAAAATGCACGTCTCTCAAAAGAAAATTTTAACAAAAAAAATCTCAAGTAGACCAAAGATGACTTACAACACCAAAATATTGTTGTTGAACTAAATTTTTTACAAAATGTTTAGAGTATATGTAAATATAGATGAATAAGGGGAAGCGCATGAACAGTTGCAAAGCCACGAATTCTTTTTAGTGGGGTATAAGTTCTAAGGGCCAAAAAAAAAAAACTCTTTTCCATTTATTTTTCCCCAATGTTTTATTTTTATTTTACATTTTCCCCCCTCTTTCTAATGGCTTTAGTTAAGTTTAATTGAGATCCTAAAATTAGCTTAGGTCCAAAAAAATTCAAAGAGTTGAGAAACAAAGTAGTTTTTTCTGATCAACATAAAGAATGATGTAATATTGCTAGTTAACCATATTTTGTAGTATAAAAATATAATTGTGTGATTAAAACTCTAGTTATCAAGTGGGAGATAACTACAATTTTTTAAAAATTACAAGTAAAACTTGAAAAAATAGAAAATTCGGTGGGGGCAATGGCAATGGGGCATATCTTAAATTTTCAATAAAAGGTACGTGTAAAATTAACAAAATAAAAAACTCGGTGCTAGTGGGGGGGCAATTGCTCTCTGGCCTCCACCAAGCTCTGCCTCTGCGTATGAATATGCTATTCACTTGCAAATACAAATGTAACAGAATCTTAAGAAATACTGTCTATAGGTATGTAACATATAAGTAGAAAGGCCCCCATTAAAATGGGAATACATACTACTATCTATATTTATGTAACATATAACAGAATCTTATGAAAATTTTGACAATTCCGAAATATTGATGATGGGTGAAATATACGAGCCGATATTATTATAGTCATACTACCTATCTGATTTTGAGAATGACAAGGAACAATTTTAGAGCGTTTGCACATGATTGAACGATAAATTTGGAGGGACATGATCGTTTAGTTAATCCAAACTTCCCCACACACTCAGAGAATGCATTATTATTGTACGTATAAAAACCCAAATGCTCAGCTTGTCTTATGCATGCACACATAATACATTATTTCGATCTATTATTCACATTTGTAAAATTAGTCACGGGTAACCAGAAAGCACAAGGTGGCCCCATCTATGATTGCCCATATACATTTTTCTACTTAATTTTTTTCACAATTTTAATGTCTTTTTAATAGATAATAAGAAGTGTAGGAATATTTATTCTTTTTTTTTTTTTTTTTGGTTTAAATCAACAAAAAATAGGAAAAATGATAAAGAAAAAGGATGGCAAACAAGTAATTTACTTTTTGTACGGAAACTAAAATGGAATGAGCTATGGTTTGCTAACTGCAAAGCAAGCGCTACATAATGCGATAAACAACGAAATTGTCACGTTCTTATAATCTGCGAATCCCCGCATCAAAGTAATGCAATTTAGTAACTTGTTAATTATATGAATATTTAATTCATTAGTGGCGACTAAAACTTTACTAATTATAGTGGTGATGACTATATATTATGTCTATATGACTATGAGTACCTCAATATATGGTACGTCTATGAGAATCCTGGCTCGTTCGACGGAAAAATATGTGATTTAGTTAAGTTTTACAGTTTCTTGTTGAACTTCTGATTAATTGGCACGCTATAGTTAGATATTTAAACATTTATAACCTTTTAAAATCGAACTTAAATGAAATCATGTGAATGGTTCTCAGGTAGCAAATTCTAGCAGCTTCTAAAACATTAATTATATAATATAGGTATTGAGAATGCACTATTATTTATAACAACAACTTAAATAAATTACGTGTTAAATTTTTTTCACAAAAGTTACTGAACAATATTTAGCAATATTCAATTTAGTATTTCTAATTTTTGAGCGATATTATAGAGCAACAGTGGTGTCTGACACCGTAATGACATATCTGTCTGTCACTGAATGATTCTAATTAATGAATTAGGTCCCACATAAGTTCCACTTAAATTATAATTATGATTAGTTAGTGATACATCATATGCTGCTAGGTACCACCAGTGTCCTATTAGAGGGATATCACCTTACAATTAATATATATAGACAGACTGGGTACCACCGGTACCCGATTAGAGGGATATCACCTTGCAATTAATATATATAGACAAACTGATTACATGATTGGAGGACTAAGTCATAAACTTAAATTAAAGACCACTTATTTATTTATTTATTTATTTATTTTGCCTTGAAAGGGACCACTTAAAAGTATTTTTGAAGTTTAAGAGCTACATTGAAGGTGTAAACGTCTATTTTAAGAGAGAATACTAATTTAAACCTTAAATATTTAAGGTGCTAATGAGAACACTCCATGATTGTGAGTAGAATCTCACCTTAATAAGGGAAATAAATTATTTGTACGCTACTTTTTCTTCTTCATTAATTAAATCTACTATCATATCACTTTTTTAAAATGAATTCTTGACGAATTCTTGACGATTTTGACAGATTCTTGAATGATTCTTGATGTCGGCAGTGATCTTGACGGATTTTTGATGAATTTTTAACAGATTCTTGACATCGGTAACGATCTTGACAGGTTGTTGATGAATTCTTGTTGACAATCTTAATATATTCTTGATGCATTCTTGATAAATTCTTGATAGATTCTTGACTAATTCCCTCCCAAAAGTGGTAGAATCTAACAGTGGTGGTAAATTTAATTAAACATTTAAAAAAGTAATAATTACTAACTTAACCCTAAGTGACGGCTTTAATGTAACTGCTATTATTGCATGTCACGTATATACGGTCTGGAATGTTATGAATAATAGCAATACCATCACATTTATTTTAACTTAAGATCATAAAAGGTGTCGAATAATTTTGTTCAATTTGCACACAGAGTTTAGGGTTTCTAAGAGTCTTATAGAAAAAATTAAAAAGAATTAGGTGCTAAAAGAAATACTGCACCAAAACAGTAGTTTTGAAAATTAAATTTAGTATTTTTCTAAATATTTTTATTATTGATTATTATTACCCAAACTAAAAAAGAGTGGATGAGAATCAAGTTTCGCTGAATGTTAATTTAAGTCTTGTTTTGCATTTCAATTTAAATAACCGCGTTTCACAAGTTTCACAAAGTTCGTCAATTACAAACATTGCCATCCCTTTTTGATACTGTATATTTCAATTTTTTTTTTTTTTGTTTTTGTTCCGTATGAAAATAGTATGACCGTCTTTTTGTAATACATTTTATTTTGTAACGGTATAACTCTTAATTTCTCCAGATTTTAGTCAAAAGGGATTAAACTTTTAAATTTTTTTATTACAATCAGAAATAACAATCAAAAAAGGCTTATAGATTACTCAAATAAATCTGAAACAAGACTTGTTAATGTAGTTAAGATAAAATTTTAACCCTAAATCAGCAGCATGATGATATATAAAACTTGATTATTCACCTTAGCAGTCTTGTGACTCAAATTTCTGTCATTGCAAAGAACCACTTCTTTGAGGGGTTTTTCCATTTTTAAACATGTTTTTCTTTGCAAAGGAAATAGATTTCCCTTTTCAGTTTTCACCAGTAAATGAATAAAATACAGAACATACAGGTGATTGTGCGATGGTTATACTTTTTTATTCAAAAAACCACAGAAAACAAAGAGTCAAGTGTCTAAAAAGAGTTGAACCAATAGTATCAACCAAAGCTAAATGTATGTGATGTTAAGTAAACATATCGCAGAGGAAAGCACGTTATATATATATATACATACATAAAAACATAACTACATATATTAAATTATATATCTATTGTTTAGAAGAACACCAGAACATATGGAGCAACTATATATTATGTTTCTCATGTTAAGTGATATAGAACTCATGGTGGTTCACTAGCTCAAAAATTGGATAAGCCTGTGTTCAGCAGGAATTGTTGGAGCCTGCAATGTTTGTAAAGCTTTGATATAAATGAACCAGCTTTAAAGTCCTACAACCTGTGAATAAATACTGCATTTCTGATGGTGTAAAGCTCTTATAGTTTAGTCAGTAGCATTTTATGAACTTTGCGAATGGTTTATATGTTTGGATACACACACACACACACACACACACACACACACAAAACACACATATACTCAGAGGAGTGGAATGAAATGAACATGTGTAATGCAGATGATTCACTATTAGCAGGCAGAGAATTCTTCCTACCATATAACTGGTAACATGTCTTTCAGAGCCACATTACTGAATTAGTGAGTTATTGTGTTGTTCAAACCAATTCAAGGTAACAACTTACAATACAGAAGTAGCTACTAACTTCTGATAGGACTCTAGACATGAGATACAGCAACCATGAGTTATAGTTTAGTGTAATGATCAGTACTATCAATATGCTTCTTACTTATTAGGACTCTAAGGCCAAGTAGTCCCATCCTTTACTAAGCCTCTAGCTAAAGTACATAAATGCTCTAAGTGCAGCAGGGTCAAGTCCGTTTTCTATTTGTGGCTATTTTTAACTTGGATACGCATGGTTTCAAGTACATATATGTAAAGATTTGGCAACGATAAATGTTGTTTAACTACTCCAATAACTTTTCTTGAACATTTATATTTAATTTATTCAGTACATATTATAAAAAATTCAATAGAAGATAAAAAAGAGAAGAAAATTCAACCATAAATCAGAACTTCGGGGAAGAGAAAATCATTGATTTACCAGTAATCTCTACAAGAGCAAGTTCCATCTTTAAAATGGTGGAACTGATTTCGATCCCTAACGGTAATTTCCCGTTCGTAGATAACTGAAATAAATTTAGTGTAAGTGTGACAGTCACTGCACATCCTGAGGTTCCTAACTATTCTTATAGGAGATCCATGAGAAGTATGTATTAGAGCAAAAGCAATAGCTAGCTTCTGACTGTGATACTTTAGTCTCTGTCTCTTCTCTTCTTCATCTACATCAAGCAAGACTTGTGATGTGTCTGGGGCATACCCATCAAATCTCAGTTGCCATTCCATTTGGTGTATCATCTCATGTACACCATCACACTGAGGATATGACATGTCCTGTGAGACAAACTTGTAAACCTTTCTCTGTACCTCAACCGTGCTGAACCCAGGATTTTGGGTCAATCCCTTAGAAGCCATCCCAGTCCGAATCCTAGCGAAATCGTCCCAATTCTGTGCTCTTGCATACATGTTTGAAAGCATTACATAGTCACCAGGGTTTTGAGCATTCAACTGGAGTAGACTTTTGGCTGCAATCTCCCCTATGTCAAGGTTACCATGAACTTTACAAGCACTGAGAAGGCTCCGCCATATAATGTCATTCGGCTTGATGGGCATGCTCTTAGTGAGCTCAAATGCTTCTTTCAGCATCCCTGCTCTTCCAAGGAGATCTACCAGACAACCATAATGTTCAACTGTTGGTTCAATCCCATGCTCAGATTTCATCCTGTTAAAACATTGTAGACCCTCATCAACCAGGCCAGCATGACTACAAGCGCTTAGAACACCCACGTACCCAATATCGTCCGGTGCCAATCCTACTTGAAGCATTTCAGAGAAGACCTCTAGAGCTTTCCTACCATGTCCATGCATAGCGAGCCCCGAGATCATCACAGAGTATGACAATTGGTTCTTCTTGGCCATCTTTTGGAAAAGACACAACCCTTTGTCCAGGCACCCACATTTCACATACATATCTATTAGTGAAGTCTCTACTATTACATTGAGTCCGCTAATGCTCCTCAACAAGGAGCCATGTGTGCACCTTCCCAAATCAAGAGCACCCAAATGGGTGCAAGCAGAGAGCACACTAACTAATATGCTTTCTTCAGCCCTCCAAAATCCCTCCCTATTCATATCCCCAAAAAGCATGAGACACTCCCACCACTTTCCCAAACTAGCATGAACTGCAATAATGGCACTCCATGAAGCAACACTCTTTTCTAACATTTGATCAAACACGGAGCGACTAAGTTCTATAATCCCACACTTTCCATACATGTTGATCAAACTATTTTGCACGAACAAGTCACCTTGAAGTCCAAGCTTGAAGGCATGCCCATGAATTAGCATTCCTTCCTCAAGCGCTGATAACCGGGCACAAGCCTTAAGCAGAGGTGGATAAGTGAAATTATCAGGCTCCACTCCACTCTCCAGCATTTCACAGTAGAGAAGCAGAGCTTGACCCCAGTTCATATCCTTGACATGTCCTCTGATCATGGTGTTGAACAGGAAAGCTTCCGGCGCATCAATTCGGCGGAAAATCGAGCAGGCATGGTCCATGCTGCCCCAGTCAGAGAGAGCACAAGTGGCCACAAGATTGCCTGCACAAAAAGGATCCAAAAAGAGTCCAAACTTTAGGATTTGAGCATGAATTTGCTTGATTTCTTTGATGCTCCTGCATCTCTTCAGCAATGAGATGCATTCTTGGTCCTTGGAACTGAAAGTGAATTCTGGAGTTTGGAGTGAGTCTTTGGTGGGAAACAAAAGATGGGTTTGGTTAAGGACTGATGTCCCAGTCATAATGATGCTGTCATCCACACCATTGTTGCTAAGCTTCCTTCATTTCATTTGCAACATCATACCATCAAAGAAACTCTTTTTGTGGAAACAGAGAGAACCAAGTAATTTAATTGGCAGAAAAATGAATAACCAAGTAGATGTGAATGGAGCAACTTTTTCTGAATCTGAATTGTTATGTAAAAAGAAGGCGGTGAATGGAGCAACTGATCTTGGTTTCAGGGAAAAGTGGAGTTTCATGGTAGCAAATGGAATCTCATCCTCATCCATGAATTCGGGCTGTGTCCAGAAGAGATTATGGGACAAGCAGATTGTGTGGATAGGATAATGTCCCATGCGGATTTTTGTGGGGCCAACTAGTCAGACATGTATATTACATGTGGCCAATAAATATGACTTGAAAGTATATGTAGTAATCATGGATCAGAGTGATTGAATTATGATCATCGAGAAGATATATAGACTTGCAAAATAATAATAATATTAATAATACTAATAATTCTTTCAGTAATTTCAGCGAAAGCTGCCTTATTATATTTTTATGACACACAATTTAGAAGCATATTCACAGAAAGGTTTGACTCATGTAATGTAACTAATTGGCTTTTATATCCGATGGTTTAATACTTATGTATTCACTTTTAAAACTCCAAAACATCACAATCTGCCTTTGTCTGTCTCTTCCTTCCAAGTATCAATGACTTTCTTTTTCAGGTTATCTGAGGATATAGAACCATGGAAACGGAATTGGAATTGTGGACTTTAATTAATTTTTAAAGTGAGGAATTAGTTGAGGGGCTTTTCTTGTAGTTTGAGCGAAAACATCTTCCATAGGAATAAGTAGAGAGCTCTCTCTGTTTCGACCAAAAGAAAAAAAAGTAAAGAGCTCTCTCTGTCTCTCTCTGAACTAATGTACCTGGCTACTATTATAGCTCTTCTACTGAGTTACATCTTCCAAGGTCACCAATATATATATATATATATATATTAAAAAGAGTTTTTTGTTTTTTTTCGATGAATGGGTAGCTGTGATTAAGTTGAAAAAGAATTTAAATTCCACCCCAATTCTTGTAAGAATTTCTATTTTCACTTTCATTCCAACTCTCATTGACCTAAAATTAAAAATTAAATCCTGTAATTTATAGTGAGAGTGCTTGTATATATGTTTCATAAAAGCAGCAACAATAAAATGCAGCTGCCTATTATATAATTATAGGCAAGTAGAAAGAAAGTGAGAAATAAAATACGTGAAATAAAGTTGTTCAAGTACTAACGACATAGACATACGCCATATATCACTTTGAATTACTCCGGCAATGCCGAATTGCATACGAAGATGTCTCTATTATAATTATAAGCTGCCAGCAGGAAAACGTTAATTTAAAAAGACAAGCGTTTCAATTTCATTGTTATTTTCCTACTAAACAAACGTAAGTAGGAAAGAGAAAACACACACGTATCTATAACCATCGTGAAATTCACACATGCATATATATAATGAGAGAATTCATATGTATATATGTTTATAACGAAAAGAGGCAATAAGTAGTAAGCTTGGAAGTCTGTCACATGTATCAATACAGCATGTAATGATGAACATATAAAGAAAGAAGTACACAAACTAAAGTGCAATTTAAGTGTTTGCATAACAATAATACGTTTCTTGAAATTACTTAGGCAGTTGAGTCGTCCTCCTTCTTTTTGATCTTCTAGAGTAGTAAGTTGAGATCTTTCTGATCCCATTTACAGAAACTAGGCTCTTCACATAGGAACAATAGGGAAAATTTATCTCCCCATCCACTTCAACCTTCCTAAGCTTTTGGGTACGAAGATTGTAAGCGAGCAACTTCTCATCTCTGCCATCCTCAAGGAGGAGCTCATCACTACTCTTCCAGAATCGCAACGGTAGCGGAAAGTCAACTAGCGGTCCAAGGACTAGACGTTTGGTCAGAGGACTATAAGCAGTACCTTTAGCAGCATCAAAGTAGTCATCCATGACCCACATTTCCAAACATGTCGTTTTTGAGTTCCATGCTTCTTGAGAAGACAGAAATAAAGCAACTGAGTCATTCCACACCACCAGAGATGAATAGTATGCTACTTTAGGGAATGGTACGATATGAAATACCTCTTCACACATATCAAAACAAAGTATGATCATTTTTCCCAATGAAGGATCCAGCATTGTCCAATAACAAGCTCCTTGAAAGTAGAGGCAATTATAAAATTGATCTGACACTGTAGAGTCCAGAATAAGGTTTTTGCGCATCTTAACTTGTCTCCAACACTCTGTACTCAAGGAATATACCTCAGCTTTGACTTGTCCAAAACTAACTCTGACAAATTTATAATCGCTAGCTACAGAATCGTAACCAAATCCCATTGCTACAGGGGCAAACCTGAACTTGCCAAAGCTTTTGGCATTATTATTTGATTCTGGAAGACGCTTGTATTCCCGCAAGATGGGATTGCATAGAACTATTTCCGTCCCATAAACATCCTTAAGTAGGCATATGATTCCATCACAATGATAAGCAACCAACCATTGAGACCACCTAAGTGGGACACTGAGATCTTCAGTGACACAACGAATTATGTGATCATTATTGTCGCCATCATCATCATCATCAATGAGTACCGAAGTAAGCAATGATTTTGCGTGAATATGGCTGAGTGCGGATGCGCTAATATTGCGAGTGACCAATAACGATGCGCTAGCGCGAGTGAGTAATAACGATTCAGAGGGCTTCTTCTTTGCATAGTGGAGGTTCTTGGCAACAAATAAGGGGTCATTGATGCGGGCACAGATATAAGAATACCAAGCTTTGTTTACACACTTGAATCGCACTAGAGAGTCGGCAGGTAGCCTTGAGATGATTATCTCCACCAGCTCCTCTGGCAGATAAGGGAACAAGTTCGCCATGTAGCCAGCAAGGAATCTTCTCTCTCTACGTACTTAGTTGAAACTTGATGAACCAAGGTATACCTAGCCTACAATCCAAAAACATATAGCAGTTAAAAAAATATATATATCAAAACATGATCATGATCCCAAAAAAAATAAAAAAAAGACTACAGAAATAATGTATTAGGAGGAGAGAAGTATAGAAGCTGACCTTTAAACGACAAGACAAATAAACTGCCTGAGGTTTTCAAAAGTGATGAGTAAAATCTCCCTAAACTATCTCAAACAAACACAATAGTCAATATATATATATATATATATATGTATGCCTTCAAGGCTTAGAGGCCAACCCTGTGTAGGGCAAGGGGGATTGAATATATACAGAGATCACCGTCAAAAAATATAAAGAGGTGTGAAAAAAATAAAAAGAAAAAAGCTTTGAGATTATTGGATTATTATTATCACAATTGTTGAACCTTATCTTATCACTTATTCAAAACAAAATTCAAAATTTTAGATATTTATGGTTTAAGATTCAATTTATGTGTGCGTATAAGGAAAAAAAAAAAAAAACTTAATTAAAGAACATTATTTATATTATTTATTGCGTATATCAATAATGAAGTTCAAATAAACGTTCATAATGATATATTTTTTTTAAAACATTCATAACTATATTTTTAATTGCGTATACTATACATGATAATCTTATCTCACTTAATTATTTAAATAAGGGTAATGAGAATTATAATTTTCCTTTTTTTTTTTCAAAGGAAAAACTGGATTTCATTACTTCATTACATGGACATCAGATTTAATTTACAATCCCTCCCTTCCGCCCAATTTGAGGTAGACTCCAACAAAATAAAATTAAAAAAAAAAAATTCTCAGCTAGAGCACGTTGAGCGATACAACAAACAATATTATTTACATCTCTCTCTACAAAATAAAACAGATTGCAAGAAATGAGAAATCAGACCACTTGCAACTTGTTATAATAACAATTTTCCAATCTCTCAATCCAATCTAATATGGTGCCACAACCTTTCGGTTAATCAATCGTACTTATAATCCATTCTCTTGTACGTTGAACGATTTCTTATTTTGTCATAGATAATCATGTCCATCCTAAATTTCTGTATTCGTATTGTTGTTGTCTGTCACTTTGACTTGTCTCCGATTCATTTGCCATATTGTGAATCTCTGCTATGACTCTAAGATAGTATTTAGTTGGATGGAACTAAATTGAAAAGTAAATAATAATAGTAATATTAGAATTAGGAATAGAAAAGAAATATGGCTATTTTGTTCCCTTAACTTTAGAATAGACCTAGAATGAAATGGAATTAAATATATATTGCAAAATATACCCTTGATTGTTTTTTTTTAAAAAAAAGAAAAAGAATTAGACACAATTAGTTAGCAATAAAATAGATTACATTACTTTTTCTATTAAAAAAATATTAAATTTGCGATAAAAATTATGTTTAATTATATATTGTTATTTATTATTAATCTTTTGAGATTTAATTATTTACCATTTACGAATAACATATACAATATACATTATTAACAATATATTACCATAAACAGCCGTGGACTCTTGTTTTTGTGTTTTCCCTTCCTCCCCCCTTAATGGAATGAAAAGCATTTATCAAGCACTTTTTAAAAAAGATAAGAAGTCCTTTTTTTTTTTTTTTGGGAAAAGAAAACAAGTTAATAATTTTATTATCACCATTCCAAAAAAAAAAAAAAATCATACATACCATAGAAAACCATAAGATAATTTTCCTGAATTTTTTTGATCTGCTAAAAGCAAAAGAGATTAAAATTAACAACGGCCATTTTGTTGCTATTCAAAGAGCAATCCGTGATGTTGCCCAACCTTTCCTTTGGGAGACCTGTGTTAGGTCTAGTTTAAACATATGTAGACTGCCTGCAACAAAAGCAAAACGTCTTTATATTATATTTTTTCGCTCTAAGTCATTCGTAGATATTGATTCTGACTAAATTTATCGCCTTTCACAATAGGTTATATAATATGCATAATGGTCCATTTTAAATCTCTGCAAAACTTTTCAATATAAGTTTTTCTGCAGTACCTAGGTAATGTCTTGTTTAAGAATGAGAATTCATCTAGAAAATGTGCGATTAATATAAGATTCGAATTCTATTCTACAGATGAAAATTATTTTATCTTAACCGTTCTTTATTTAAAAATTATTTCAGAGAATAAGATCTAAATCTTATACCACCCTTATGGCCTACTTGCTCCCATTAGCCATCTCCTCCTAGTAGTCACTATCCTTTTTTTCCTTTCTTCATTTGTGCATCTCCGTTCTTCTAACTCTACCAATTTCAATATTTTTTTTTTAGGAGTTGGGAGCACAAAAAGTTATATATTTTACAGAGATTTCTTAACGTAGCTAGAAAAAGCAGGGTTCAAAAGGTAGAAAGAGCTCAAAGCCTCATATAATTATACACAAGAAATAGGAGACTATTCACCCAATAATATTTCAATAAAAGATGACTTTACGGGAAAAAAAAAAAACAAAATACATACTGAATTCTATGTGTATATATATATATATACACACATATATCCATATATGGCCTTGGATGATGTCCCGTTTGTTGAAAAAATGGGACTAATTATGCCCATAAAAATACAGTGGGTCCCACGTATTAATTATTACGAAAAGCTAATAAGGTCATTAAAATAGTAAAAGTGGAGTTGGTAACCTGTAATAGTAGGTTTTTTTTACCGGATTCTTTAAGTGTCAAAAAGTGGGCAATTTATAATGTATTTATTTTAGGATAAAATTGTAATTGTCCATGAATAAGTGGTGGCACAAAAGTCAATAGCCACATAAAATGATTATTATATTGTACAACGCAATCTGGTGATAAAGAACATAAAATGGTAACACACTCCAAAGGATTTACCAATGTAGGACAATACGTGCTATCTTTTATCAGGAAGTAATAAAAGACGACACAGTTTGGTAAAGTCTAACATAATTCATGCAAATTTAATCGCATAAATAATGATAGAAAAACAAACTTCAAAAATAATGATCGTAAAATTAAAAAATAAAAAACATGATCTGTGAAAAATAAAAAAGTTCTCTTATATGTAATAATACATTTCTTTTAACTACTTTTCAAATTAGACTCCGAGAATGTTTTTAAAATGATCAAACTACTTGCTTAATTAATAATCAATAATACAAAATTAAAAGAAGAAAAATTAGTCATTTTGCCTCCTCACATTCGCCATTAGTATGAATTTGTCCCCTCATTTTTGACTTTGTATTCAAATGCCCCCTATTTAGCAAATTTGTTCTTTTTTTGCCCTTTCATTTTTGACTCAATATTCAAGTGCCCCCTACAATGTCAAAATTGTTCTTCTTTTATCCCCTGACTTTTGACTTAGTATTCAAATGTCTCAAAAATGGTAAATTTATTATTCTTTTACTCCCTTAACCCTAACACTGTTAGAAAATTATTATTGGATAATAGCCAGATAATCATTTTATTTTTTAAATAGCTAATAAATATTTTTTACTATTTTTTTATATTAGATATTTGCAAAGAGCTAGTTTTTATGATTAAATAAATAAAATAAACGAAAAGAGATAAAAAATAATTTTTTAATAGTTATATATGTATATGTAAAACAAAAAATAGACAAAATAGAGTAATTTTTACATTAATTCATTAATGTCAAAATATTTTTAAAAGTTATGTAAAAATAAAAACAAAACTACATATTTTCATATCTTAAAGACTTTATAGAAAATGAAATAACTATTTCATGAATTTGCCTGCTTATTTTTCATATTTTCATGAAATGAAATGACTATTTTTCATGAAAAATAAGAGGGCAAATAGTCATTTCCTTTTCTAGAAAGTCCTTCGGATATGAAAATATGCAGTTTTTTTTTTCTACATAACTTCCAAAAATATTTTGACACTAATGAATTAATGCAAAAATTACTCTATTTTTTCTATTTTTTGTTTTACATATACATATATAATCATTAAAAAAGTTATTTTTCTTTTACCTCTTTTTGTTTATTTTATTTATTTAATCATAAAAACTAGCTCTTTGTAAATGTCTAATATAAAAAAATAGTAAAAAATATTTATTAGCTATTTAAAAAGTAAAATGATTATTTGGCTATTATCCATTAATAATTTTCTAACTGTGTTAAAGTTAAAGGGGTAAAAGAATAATAAATTTACCATTTTAGGGGGTATTTGAATACTAAGTCAAAAGTGAGGGGGGTAAAAGAAGAACAACTTTGACATATAGGAGGCATCTGAATACAAAGTCAAAAGTGAGGGAGCAAATTCATACTAATGACAAATGTGAGGGGGCAAAATGACTAATTTTCCTTAAAAGAAGCACTTGAGGGTACACTATAAAGGCATGATCATTTTAAAATTATATAGAAGTACATTATAATTTTCCACTAATGCAAAAGTCCATTTCCCCTTGGACTTCTGTAATAACTATAAAATATGATATGGCTATTAATGATGCCACCCTCCTTTTTGGCTTTTTAAAATTTGACTCCATTTACTTGTTAATTATCTTATATTAATTTGTGTTAATTTATTGAATAACATATTAGAAAACAAACTAACATATGTTTTCTTCTAAAATACTAGGGCTTCATTTTGGAAGGGAGAATAGATAGTTGTATTGGATGATATTAAAGAATTGAAATTGAATGGATTCTAATAGATAGGAAAACGTTGTAATGTATATAATCTTACATTTGGGGTATATTTAGATAGGTTCAGAAAAATTCTAATTATGTTTATGGCACGTCTATAGTGGGGCTGCCCCAATATAGCCCTGTATGAGGCTAACAAATCTCAGCCAGCTGATGTAAAACTAATGGTGTGGATAGGCATATAATAACTTTCTTAAAATGGACCGCATAATACACGATTACTCTAATAAGTTTGTGTTATAAGGAGAAGTGGCAGTACCGAGACCTTTTAGGTATAGGCTTCGCTTGCCGATGAGTAACTAGTTGGTGGAGGAGACTAGGAAGCCTCGGAAGGCCACAGGTGTAGAGATGTGCTTGATTAGCTCACCGTTGACCAATCAAAGCTCGACATTCTCGTGGCAGAGGTAGTCGATATCCTTACTGATATCGTTGATTTGCGCTTTGATGAGGTCATGGTAATTGTTGAGCTCCTCTTGTTCCAGTCTTCTGAAATTCTTGCTTGAAATGGGTCTCGTTCCTTATGAGCTGGTACTTTGTTGGCGGTGGTTGGAGATATGAGAAAGAATATAAGTTAGGTCCTAATAGTGTTGGACAACTATATAATACAAGCATTTCAATTAATATTTTCTTTTCAAACAATATCTCTTATAACTGTAAAAAATTAAGGGTAAACAACACAATCAACTTCTCAATAGCTAATAAAATTTTCAAAATGACAATGTCCCAAAACTCCATCACTATTGAGGATGATTACCTAAATGCAATCGCAATATCGTTCCCAAATTTCTCAAGGACTTTATTCATAATCTCAAGAGGGAAAGCATTTTCAAGGTCTATTGATTACGTAAATGTAATTACAATGTTGTTCCCAATTACTCTCTAAACTTATTATCTTCAAAACAGAGCTTCGAGAGTACATCGAGTCCCCAACCTGAGCCGTATACCTTTTATCAGATCTTTAAGCTCCACTGCCCTTTGCCCCATGATTGTTGCCGGATTACGATCTCATTGCTATTGAAAGAGGGAAGTACTGAAGTGCTAAGCGGCTGTGGCATTGAAGTGCTAGTGGTCGACTAATGAGGATGAGAATTATGGGTAGCAAAGTGTGTGTGTGTGTGAGAGAGAGAGAGAGAGAGAGAGAGAGAGAAGGAAAGAGGTAGGGTTTCAGATTTTTGACTTTTTTTTTTTATCTCGTATTATTGTGCAACAAAATTTTTGTATATTTGACCTTGTCATCACCGTTTGCTTTTGATCCTGTGGTTTAAAACAAAGAGCCTTATATAAGGCCAAAAAAGCAAGACCCTATTATAGACACGCCCTTATTTTTAACCATAAAATAAAATAAAAAGTGAAAAATCTAATTAGAGATCCAAGTACTCTAACATAATTTGGGATAGAAACTAACAAGATAAAGTAAAAGTTATGCTCCACCATTACTGATTGTCAATTGATAGACATCGATGATGCCACATTGGATTTTTTTTTTCCGAGTAATACCTATATAATTCGAACAGTCATTCTTGTTTTTGATCTTCTTCGCTAGCTTGAACTGTCCTAGTAGTCCTCTCTCTCTCTAATAGAAACCAGGCTCTCCTTACAAGCGAATACATCAAAAAATACAAAGTGCGTTTGGTACAAGATTCGAATCCTATTTTTCAAATCCAGAAACATCATTTATATAGAAAGTTGGAAGGATAAATGTTTTATCCTTCCAACTTTCTACGTAAAATTTATTTCTGAATTTGAAGAATAGGATTCGAATCCTATACTAAACGCGTCCACAATGTCTCCATCCATCACAACATTATTCTTTAGCTTTTGGATATGGAAATTGCAGGCAAGCACTTCCTCATTATTTTTCACGAGTAACTCATCAATATTCCGGAATGTCAAAGGAAGTGACACCCCAATGTTTGGTCCAACGACTAGGAGTTTGGTTCGAGTCCAACTAGCTTTAGTACCTTTCAAAATAATAACAGAGTACGTAGTCATCTAACAACCACATTTCAACACATGATCATCAATTTGGCTGCTTTCCTTGATGAGAAGAACAACACAAAGCAAATGAGTCATTTCACACCACAAATAACGGCCAATTAGTACGTATATCATCTGGGAGTGAGGTGGTTTCAAATACCTCATAGGACATATCAAAACATATAAGATCGCATTATCATACGGTATTGACCAGTAACAAATTCCTTTCCAGTTTAGTATAACAATACAAGTTTGTTATCAACTCTTTGTTTGAGTTTATTATTTTTTTCTTTAAATCTGAGTTTTTCTTCTTCTTTCTTTCTTTTTTTCTTTCTTTTTTTTTTAAAGTACATGAATAAAAACCTAAATCATATTTTGGTACTTGATTTCTGAAAACTAAATTATTCTGAATTTAGTATATATCAGAATTATTTTAATTTGTTTTAGTTTGATCTCTAAACCTTCAGAATGTTACATTATGCTATGGCAAATTATTCTTATATTTTATTTTTCAATTTTGATGTATGGTTATAAATGAGATTTAGGGACCAAAATTAAGACAAGATGTAAGCAATACTTTGGAGAATATGAAATTTGAAAGTTGATGAAATAAATTGAGGCAAAAAAATAGTTTAATAAAGGACCAAATACAAGATATTAGATTATTTATCAAGTACAAAAAATAAGGTTAAGAATAATTTGATGTCGTTTTTCATTATTGTCATTTATTTAGTTTGATGTCGTTTTCGCTTATATTGTCGTATAGAGTTGATGTTACTTACGCTTGAGAGTTGAGTTTATCGTTTATATAGCTTGATGTTGATGTCGTTGTTGCTCAAGTAACTGTCGTTTATATAGCTTGATGTTGATGTCGTTGCTCAAGTAACTATCGTTTATATTAGTTTAATGTTAACGTCGTTGCTCAAATAACTGTTTATTGACAAACAACGTCGTTTGCGTTACGACAGAGTTGTTGCGTCATTCTCCCAAGCGCAAAGATGCTTCTCCGAACGTTTAGACAGCACCTTTATAGACTCTATTAGAAGGATGCTTCTCTTCTTCTTCGATGTGGGACTCTTCCACAAAAAATCACAAAATTGCTTCCTAACAAATCCTTGGTCGAATGATCCTCCCTACTCTACTCTTCTCTTTCTATGCCTTTGTCTTCCGGATCCACTATTGAAGCTTACTCATACGACCATAAAATCTTATGAGGTAGACTGATATCATTACTATTATTATGTTTTAATCTATAGTTATGGCTAAAAACTCGCTCTCCGCCTCCTCTTCTCCTCCTCCGTCAGCGTCAGCCATGGCGGCGGCGGGAAAGTTCAAGGACGAAGCTTATCTGAAGAGCGTTATCGTTAAGCGAATCAAACTCTTCGAGTCCATCCAAAACCACCAAAAGGCTCACCTCCATTCCCTCCCTCCCGATCCCATCAAGTAAGTAAAACCCTAATAATCCATTTCACTCACCATTTTGCCTGCATGCCTCTGTAATCATCGGCGATGGTGTTTGTTCCAGGATTACCTTGCCGGACGGGACAGTGAAGGAGGGGAAGAAGTGGGTGACTTCGCCATTGGATGTTGCCAAGGACATTTCCAACAGTTTGGCCGCGAATGCCCTCATTTCTCAGGTCAACGGGGTTTTGTGGGACATGGCCAGACCTTTAGAGTCTGACTCTGACCTCAAGCTCTTCACTTTTGACACTGATGAAGGACGCGATACTTTCTGGCATTCTAGCGCTCACATTCTTGGCCAGGTTTTCATATTTTCAAACTGACCGTTTTTGGTCTTTTGGGTCTTCAAAATTTGAGCTTGTGTTGTTGTTTTAGAATTTGAGGGATGAATGAATGAATGAATCTGTGTTGGTGCAGGCCCTTGAGCAGGAGTACGGATGCAAGCTCTGTATTGGACCCTGTACCACCAGGGGAGAGGTATGTTGTTACAAGAAGACCCTGTGGCATATTCTTATTGTTTTGATATTTCAGCTTAATTGTTACTCTGTTACTGCAATTTCATGTCAAGTGCTGATTTGTTTGTTTGTTTGTTTGTTTATTGAAAATGTTTTAAATGTAATTTCAGGGTTTTTATTATGATGCATTTTATGGTGACTTAGGCTTGAATGAAGATCACTTCAAGCAAATTGAATCAGAAGCAAGCAAGGCCGTTCGGGTATTCTTCATTCTTTTGCAAAACAACAGTTGTTATTTGTGTTATATAGTTCAAACTAATTTTTAGAACTCCTTTTGGCTATCACTGCTTAGCAGTTGTAAGAAGAAGTTGTTCCTGATTTATAGTACTTATTGTTTTGCTCATCTTGATGACATAATAGAGACTATACTTAAGATAGGAAAGAGGTTATATATTTATTTGTATTATGAGTTCATTTATTTATTTTAAGAGGAGCATATTAGTAAAGACTTGTCAAAGCAAAGAAACTCATTTTAACATTTTATTTTATTTTTATTTTCTTTTGTTTTTTTTGTCCTTTTGTCTTTTTTTTTTGGAAAAGAAAATCCATGCTCTTAGTTGTAAAGAAATGTGTATTTTCTTCCAGCAAAAGCAGCCTTTTGAGCGTATTGAAGTATCAAGGGAACAGGCACTCGAGATCTTTTCTGACAATAGTTTCAAGGCAAGTATAGCTGCTTATATATGCGGCTGTGTTTGACAAGTGATTGTTGGACGTATTTCTTATATGCATTTTGTATTTCTCTTATTCCATTTCTTACAAGTTTACTGTCTGTGTTGATTTGTTCAGGTTGAGATTATCAATGATTTGCCAGCAGACAAAACTATCACAGTATATAGATGTGGTGACTTAGTTGATTTGTGTCGTGGGCCTCATATACCTAATACTTCCTTTGTGAGAGCGTTTGCATGTTTGAAGGTGATACACTGTTTCATTCATTTGAACTGTAGTTTGTAAATGTCCTTCTTTTTTTCTTCTTTAGTTCAAATACACATAAATGGATGTGTGACATATGTGTGTTTTCATTTATGAATTTGTGACCATAGGCTTCTTCAGCCTACTGGAGGGGAAATAAAGATCGTGAAAGTTTGCAAAGAGTTTATGGAATATCTTTTCCTGATCAGAAACGTTTGAAGGTGATATTTTAAATACAAGAGGAGTCTATTGGTCCATGTGAATGTGATTTTTATATTGTTTGTGAATGGTATATCTTCTCTCAACAATATTCTTCCCTACAGGAATATATCCAACACCTGGAAGAAGCAAAAAAGTATGATCACAGATTGTTGGGTACAAAACAGGAACTTTTCTTCTGCCATCCACTTAGGTACGTCCCGAGTCGATGTATGTAGTATTGTTTTATCGAATAAGATTACTCATCATTTCCATTCATATTTTTTCTTTCTTTAAAATTTCAGCCCAGGAAGTTGGTTCTTCCTCCCACTTGGAACACGGATTTACAACAAATTAATGGAGTTCATACGAAATCAATATAGAGAGAGGGGATACCAAGAGGTTAACAATCAATATTTAAGTTGTAATGTCACGATATTCAGTTTTAACTTGTGCATGCGTATTTAATTGTCACTTGCAGGTTTTATCACCGAACATGTACAATATGCAACTATGGGAAACATCTGGTCATGCAGCAAATTACAAGGAGAATATGTTTGTATTTGAGGTGAAGTTTCATATGACATGTACATGTTACAGTTCAATTCATATTCTACCTTATGCATTATAATGCTAATCTTTAGTTATTTTTACCTTGGAGAGTGCTTAGCTTATATATTGTGCCGGCACTTTTTAAAGTCGTCATTCTTTGTGTGTGATACAAGTCAATTAATTTATGTGAAACCTTACTGATCGGGGTAGGGAGGCATTGAAGGGCTCGGCCAATTGTTGCTTATGCATCATTTTCAATTATTAATAGAATGATAGGACTCCATACTTTCAGCAAGGGCATGCCTAGAGGGATGCTTAGTTGGTTAGGCTAAGGGGGGAATTCTTTTAGATAGAGGAGAATATGCCAGATCAGGTGTTAGATTAGGATACTGATCCTCTTCTAGAAGGTGGTACTAAGTGAGAGAATATAAGAGAGAGAGAGAGAGAGGGAGATGGGGCATGGAATTTGTGAGCATTTACTCTGGGGGAGAGACCAGGCTCTAGAATACCTGGGTATTTGTTGTTATTGTAAATTGAGCTTCATGCTCTAATTCTAATAAATCTCTATGTTGTTAGTACTGGTTTCTATCATAGAAATAATACTTTGGGTCTGTTTTAGGCACAACTAGTATCCTCATAAATATTTGACATCTGTCGTGTATTATTGGAGATAACGATATTATGTTCTTCGTACAGATTGAAAAACAGGAATTCGGATTGAAACCAATGAATTGCCCAGGACATTGTTTGATGTTTCAACATAGAGTTCGTTCTTATAGAGGTAAACTCATTTGTCTCCTGATTCTTTTTTTTCCCCCGCTTTGCTGAAGATTCGTCTGTGTTGTTTCATTTTTGATATCCCCATTAGTTGTGTACTTACAAAAACTGCATAAAATCTCTATATCTCTCTACATGACCACACATACTTTATTTAGCATGGCTTGGTTAAATGCTAAAAATCTGAAACTAAATTTCCATGAGTAGTGCTCAAATTTTTTTTTTTTTTGGGGTTTTAATTAAATAAAAAATGAGAAATAAATAAATCTGGCGTCCTTTGATTTGTTGCTTTTGCTTTGTATCAGCTTTAGTCTATTCACCATCAGTTAGCCTATACTACTGTTTATGGCATGTTTGTGTTCATTTCAAAAAGTAATATGGCCCTTCAAATGCCAGATTTAAATATAAGATTTTGCTGTATGCTAATTTCCATTTCTCTTTTCATCTAGTTTCTGTGCTTGGCTTTCATGAAGTATCCTTATGTCTGATCCATATTTTGGTTCTGCAGAACTTCCTCTCCGACTGGCTGATTTTGGGGTCTTGCACAGAAACGAGGCCAGTGGTGCTCTTACTGGCCTAACTCGTGTCCGGAGATTTCAGCAGGTACCCAACCAGATTGCAGATCAATATTGGGAGCTTTTCCTTTTTTTTTTTTTTTTGGGATCTAGGTTTCCTTCTGGTTTCTGTCAAGATCAGTAGTATTTTAATTTTTTTGCTTGATTTAAGTTTCAGATGTATTCGTATCCTTTACGTAGAGACTTCTTATTGTGTGTCATCATTTTTTTTTAATTTTTTTTTATGAATTTTATTGCCTGGCTCTGAAAATTAATCTCTTCTGATAAGTTTAAGTCCAAATGTCTTACAGGATGATGCTCATATCTTTTGCAGGGAGTCCCAGGTGAGTAGAATTTCATTAGCGTACCAGAAAATTTTTTGTGCTAATTTTTCTTACTTATTTGTTTTGGTTTTCAGATAAAGGAAGAAGTGAGGGGTGTCTTAGAATTTGTCAAATATTGTTACAATATATTTGGCTTCACTTTTGATTTGAAGCTATCAACGGTATGTTATCTTATCCATAAAGTTGATTATGTTTTTCTGAACTTCTTCACTTATCCATTTTTAGCTGCAAAAAAGTAATTTAATTTGGTAAGAAATAATTTAAAAAAAAATACATGAAGAAATTACATACAAAAAATACCACAATGATAGTGGTCTGTCCCTGTGCTTAGATAGTTAATTAAATATATTTATATTTCTTGTCTGTTGCGTAATTTGTCTGGTTGTCCATTCTTTCTGTATTTTGTATGTGTGCTTTATGTTTGTCTGTAATTTGTGTTACTGGTAGACATAATAGTTGTATCGTTATCTGTTACAGAGGCCAGAGAAATACCTTGGAGAATTGGCTACATGGGAGAAAGCTGAGGCTGCTCTTACAGAAGCACTAAATGAGTTTGGCAAGCCTTGGCAGGTGTGTTTTACTCTGTAGCTGCGCCTTACATACAGCTTGGTCTTCTTTTTCCTCGTTTAGGTTTGAGCTCAATGCTTATACTATATGTCCTGTTTCACAGATAGATGAAGGCGATGGAGCATTTTATGGACCAAAGATAGACATCAGTGTATCTGACGCTTTGAATAGGAAATTCCAATGTGCAACACTACAGGTTTATGACCGTTATATATATATATATATGGAAGACTTCTCAATGGTTACAATTTTTTTGTGACCATGGATGGGTACTTAAAAAAGTAGTGATAGCATTAAATTTTTTTGGTCAGCATTAAATATTTTTGGCCAACCACCAAACTAATTACTACCGTAGGATATAGATCTAACGGCTTAAACCATTGTAACCATCCATGGGTAAATATTGTTGTAACCATTTAAACCAAACCCATATATATATATATATAGGGCACCAATCCAGTAGGTATTTATTTTTTTTACCTATTCATAGGTATTATTTTGGTCAATTAAAATTGGTCATGCATATCTTTTCATGGTATTTTTTTTTCCTAATTACTCAAATTATGGTAGCCATTAGATCATTTGAAAATACCCATGGATAGGTAAAAAGAAAAAAATACATACTGGATTGGCAGCCATATATAAATATATATATATATATGTGAGTGTGTGTATAACAACATTGATAATGTCGCTGTTTTGGTAAGTGTTGTGGAAATATAATGGTCAATGGTGTGGTTGCAGCTTGATTTCCAGCTTCCTGCTCGTTTTGAGCTCTATTACTCTGCAGAGGATGAAGCAAAAAGGGAATCACCAGTTATGATACACAGAGCTATTTTAGGCTCTGTTGAGCGTATGTTTGCTATACTGCTGGAGCACTACAAAGGAAAATGGCCATTTTGGCTCAGCCCACGTCAAGCAATTGTTTGTCCTGTGTCAGAGAAATCCCAGCCATACGCATTAAAGGTGTTGTTTTGTATGGCTTCTGGCCTTTATTTGGTGAACTCTATGGTTCCAGGGTTTGACTAAATTTATAACGCTTAAATGTGGAATTTCAATATCTAAGTTTCGGTTCCTTATAAATTGTGATTTTCGTCAGTTCACATGTCACCTGAACTGTTACTAATGCAAACAGAATCGCTTAAGGTTTACTGATGAAGTTCATGACCTGAGCCAATTAGTAGCTTGCTTGATTTAGCTTGAGTTTCCAATGAGCCATTAAGTTTCTTAGTCTAGTGAACCTTAGCTAGGTATCTATTTTTGGGGTATTAAACCATTAACTGTGTTCCCTTGGCTTTAAGTTGTCTGTGTGTGGGTATATTGAACAAATTTTTCCTTTTGTTTTAAAGAGGTATTTGCGTAGTTATCAGAAACAATGCATATTTTTGCTAATTATTTGACAAAGATATGATATAGGAATATAAGAAACAAGAATATTTTCAAGATTTTTTTCCTTGTACGTTAACAATACGTGTAATGTTGATTTATTTCTGTTGCACAATTTTAGGTGAGGGATCAGATTCATCATGCCGGTTATTATGTCGATGTTGATACAAGTGATAGAAAGATCCAGAAAAAGGTATAGATCCAAAACCTGAAGCCATTTTCGTCCAATTTCCTATTCTTCGTTTATTATTTGGCAGTGCTACCTACAAGGAGTTCACTATAATTACTTGGTTATGTATTAAATGCAAACATGTCTACTCAAACTCATTTGCTCATTGGAGCCAATGTGATATGTTCTGAATGTTTTTAATAAAAAAATTACTCCAGCAATTACCATAACTGTTACATTCAGTGGGTGTGATTTATTAAGATATGGACCGCTGCATTCTAAGTTGTTTCATAAATCATGTATTACTATGAATAATTGATTTGGGTGGAAGCTGAAATGTTGATGATGAAAGCTGCCAACTGGCAGCACAAATGTTCTCCATGTCATGCTTCATAAGAGTCTTGTTATTTTGTGAAAAATGAAAATGGGAAATTCTCTTTTTTTGCTGCCTTCTCTCCTTGGTTTTGTTTGTTTACTGATTATATTGGTTAATGCAGGTACGGGAAGCTCAGTTGGCCCAGTACAACTATATATTGGTTGTTGGCGAGGAGGAAGCCAACACTGGACAGGTTCTTGCTTTTTCTAATTATCTTATTTATCCATATATTTAGTGCTGCACTCTTGAGTCTTGACAAAGATGTTCGTATATTAAACTGTCAATTATTTAACTTACTTTGGTGCTTGCTTACACTAATCTTATCTGAGCTGTGATTCTGCTAGATTTTGGCTTGATGCCCTGAGTTCCTGTACTTCTAGCTCTTTGTTTGTTGTCTTTTGCTGCAAATTTTTTTCATTCTCGTATGGGGCATGTGAACTGCTGACAAAATAATCAAGCAACTAGATTATGCTTCTAAACTTGTTTTAGCTCAATTCTCTATGCTAGAAAAAAGCGACCTGAACCATCAAATACCTGACCTGATTTATAATCCATGTTATGGTATCAATTTATTTTGTCTTGGACCTTGTGGTGGCACTCGCCACCCGTATGGCACTTCTTTTGGCATGTCTCGAGGTAGAGGACCAAGTTTTGGATTTGGCTAGTAGATTATAAAGATGGGATTTTGGTTCCTACAAGATTTGTTAGTTTGGAAGCTTCTAGTTCTAGATTAAAATTTTAAAATATGTGCTGTAAATGTCCCTTTTTTCCTCATCTTTTTATTGTCATGAATATCGGCATATTGCAAATTTGGTGAGGAAGTTAAGTCATTGAGCTCTTATTGTTTCAGGTGAGCGTACGAGTGAGGGATAAATCAGATCATTCGGTAATGAGCATTGATGGCCTACTCAAACACTTCAACAAGGAAGAAACTGATCTTTTCCACTAGGACTCCTTGTACTGAAGTTATTTATGAATTTCGATACAGATCCAAAAGGGGAACCTAACTATGGGTATTTTTTTTCCTCCCTGTTAAACTTCTTAGTCATTGTAAAAGATCAGAAAGAGAGCTTTAAGAATGAAAAGAACAAACAGAGTTTATTTCATTGATTAATTGAACAATTACAGAGACTTCGTTTTATATAGCTGAAGCTAGTTAATAGAGGTAACAATAGTTACAACAGATCTGTAACAAACTCAACAGAATACTAACTACTCAACTAATCAACTAACTACCTCTAATTAATCTTTTGCCTTAACAGCCCCCCTCAAACTCAGCGTAGATAAATCTTTTACGCTGAGTTTGTGTCTGTGAAACCTGGTACTCGAAATAGCCTTTGTAAGACCATCTGCAATTTGATCAGATGAAGGAACATGTTTGACATCGAGACTCTTGTTAACAACTCTTTCTCTAACAAAATACAAATCAAGCTCAATGTGCTTTGTTCAGGCATGAAGAATAGGATTCGCAGCTAGCATGACAGTACTTAAATTATCACACCAGATAGTAGGAACCTTGGCTGAAATAATCTGCAACTCACTTAGTAGAGACTGAATCCAAGTGAGTTCTGCCACTGTATTGGCTAAGCTCCTATACTCTGCTTCTGTACTGGACTTGGACACGGTATGTTGCTTTTTGGACTGCCAAGCAATGAGATTACTACCAAGAAAGATGCTTAAACCAGATGTGGATCCTCTATCATCAGGATCTGATGCCCAATCAGCATCACAAAAGGCTACAAGATTTAGATTACATGGCTTGCAGAGATGAAGTCTAAATTCAAGTGTCCCGCCTAAGTATCGTAGAATCCGTTTAACTGCACTCCAATGAGATTGAAGTGGGTTTTGCATAAATTGACAAACCTTATTAACACTGAAAGCTATTTCTGGTCGAGTGACTGTAACATACTGTAAAGCTCCTACTACTGATCTGTATAAGTGAATATCTTCCACAGGATCACTTCCATAAGCTGAGAGTCTCAACCCGCTAGTCATAGGAGTAGAGGTAGGTCGAGCAAACTGCATTTTGGTTTTGCAAAGTAAATCTTTGATGTACTTAGTTTGTGAGAGATGAATACCTTGAGATGTATAAGAAACTTGAACACCAAGGAAGTAGTTTAACTCTCCTAGATCCTTAAGTGCAAAGGCAGAGTTGAGATCACTTATAAGTTTGGTCATCAAAGTGGAGTCACTACTGGTGACTAGTATGTCATCAACATACACTAGGACCAAAGTAGTATGTTGCGAGGTAATTCTAGTAAAGAGAGACTGATCTGCTTTGGAAGAAACAAGACCAAAAGTGCAAAGTGCTTGCTAAAGATGTTCAAACCAAACTCGAGGAGCTTGCTTCAAGCCATAAAGTGCTTTGTGAAGTTTACATACAAGATGAGGAGCATCAGATTGTTCAAACCCAGGAGGTTGGTCCATAAACACTTCCTCTTCATCTACTGTCACTTCTTCTACATTCCAAGATTTTCATATTCCTTCTGCTGTTATTCCACTTGTTTCTTCTTTAAATAACTCATCATCTATTAAGTTGCAGCAAAAGGAAATGAATGCTCATTAAAAATAACATCACGAGAAATGTAAATTCTACCATTTGAATCAAGACACTTGTACCCTTTGTGATTAAGACTGTAACCAAGAAAAGTGCATTGAGCAGACCTAAATTGGAGCTTATGTTTGTTATACGGTCTGAGGTTAGGAAAACAGGCACAACCAAAGGTCTTCAGTACTGAATAATTGGGTTTGGTATGAAATAAGACTTCTAGTGGAGTTTTATTGGAAAGTAATGGTGTGGGAAGCTGATTGATTAGATAGACAGAAGTTCTGAAAGCCTCATCCCAGAATTTGAGAGGCATTGAGGCATGTGCAAGTAAGGTTAAACCAATATCAACAATATGTCTATGCTTACGCTCAGCAGTACCATTTTGTTCATGTGTGACAGGGCATGAATTTCGATGAAGGATACCATTACTTTGAAAATAATCAGCGAATGCTCTAAACTCCCCTCCCCAGTTAGATTGAAACATTTTGATAGTAGTACCAAGTTGTAACTCAGCTTGTGCCTTAAAATGCAAAAAAGACTGAAAAGCTTCAGATTTCTGTCTGAGGAGATAAATCCAAGTGAACTTGGAATAGGCATCAATAAAATGAAATATAGTACCTATAACCATTGAAAGAAAGAGTTGGGGAAGGACCCCACAAATCTGAGTGAACTAATTGGAGAGGTTTAGTATAAACAGTTTGTGAACTAGGAAATGGAGGCTTGTGTGTTTTGCCAAGACAACAAGCTGAACAAAATGAAAGAGAAGTTTTATTGATATTTGGTACATTACATGACGTAAGAACAGTTTGTACAACCTTTACATATGGATGTCCTAGTCTAGTATGCCAATCATCATATACAGTACGAGAATGACAAGTATTACAAGACATATGTTGTGTAGAATTAACACAAGAAGGCACAACTGAAGCTTGAGCTGAAGATGAAAGAAATTGGAGTTGATCATGATCAAAAATATAGAGGCCATTCTTGAGTTTCTCCTTCAATAAAATCTGGTGGGTCATTTGGTCTTTCACAAAATAAGAGGTAGAGTGAAATTCAAAATAAACTTCATTATCCTGAGCAAACTTAGAAACACTTAAAAGGTTTTTAGTTATATTTGGAACATGAAGTAAATTATTGAGAGAAAGTATTCTAGAAGAAAATTTAGAAGAAAAAGAAGTATGACCAATGTGTTTAATAGTCAGACCTGTGCCATCACCAACATGAATTCTGTCCTGCCCAGGATATTCTTCACTTGTCATGAGATTACTGGCATCAGGAGTGACATGGTTTGTTGTTCCAGAATCAGGATACCAATTTGTGTCCCAAGCTGTTGCAGGAGTAGTGAGCATGGCTTGCATCTGACCCTGCTGAAACATCTGACCTTGCTGATGTTGTGGTGATGAAAATTGTTGCGAAGGTCCTTGAAACGACTTGTCAAAACGATAGAAACAATTGATCACAAGATGACCAAGTTTGCCACATAGCTGACATTGAGGCTTGTTGTTAGTATTAAACCAGTGTGATCTACCCCCTCGACCATGGGAACCTCCTCTATGATTGTGAAAATTCTGCTGAAAACCTGAGAAACCCCCAGAATGAAAAACACCAGAATTGAATCCACCACGAGTTGAGTAACCTCCTCGAGCTGGATAGCCACCATTATACCTGGGAGGGAAAGATCGAGTAGTAGATGAATAACCCACTTTGTTTGGAGCATTTGTAGCTAGATTAGCCATATTTAGAGCCGGATCAGACTCTTTGAGATTCTTTTCAATTCGACCTTCCTGAGCAAGCAATAAAGATTCCATCTCGACAACAGTATAAGCATCTTTCCGTGACGAAACTGAAATAACAAATGTATCATACTCCTCAGGGAGTCCATTGAATATAGCTTCAATATGATCTGTAGCAGATACAACGTAACCAACAGAAGCAAGTAGATCGATAGAAGCTTTGATCTTTAGCAAATATTCATTAAGAGAAAGAGTTCCTTTTCTTGTATTTTGAAGTTGAGTCTTGAATTGATTAATTTTTGCACGAATTTGAGAAGAGAAATACTGATCAAGTGTTTGCCAAACCTGACCAGAAGTCTCACATCCAACCATCTGAGTCAGGACGCTCTCAGTCATAGATGAAAGAAGCCAAGACATGAGCAATTGGTCCTGTTGCTCCCATTCAAGAAAAACTGGATTGACTTCATTGCTAGCTTCATGATCTGCAGAAAGAAACTTCAATGGAGCTGAATTAGGTTGAAGAAAACTCTGAAGCTTGTTGCCTCGTATAGCAGCTAGAACTTGCTGCTTCCACAAAAGAAAATTATTATCACTCAAGCGCACTGAAATAGAGTGGCTGAAACTGATCGGAACGAAACGAGAAGAAACAGATGATGAAGAGGCAGCAGCATTTGAAAACGAAAGATTGCTTGAAGAAACTAAATTCGCCATTAATGGTGGAAAGGAATGCTCTGATACCATGTTAAACTTCTTAGTCATTGTAAAAGATCAGAAAGAGAGCTTTAAGAATGAAAAGAACAAACAGAGTTTATTTCATTGATTAATTGAACAATTACAGAGACTTCGTTTTATATAGCTGAAGCTAGTTAATAGAGGTAACAATAGTTACAACAGATCTGTAACAAACTCAACAGAATACTAACTACTCAACTAATCAACTAACTACCTCTAATTAATCTTTTGCCTTAACACTCCCCGTTTTCCTCTTCTTTTTTGGTCAAAAACAATTGATTAGTACAATTTTCACTTAAATCCAAGCAATGTTGCGTACTATGTAATTTACATTTTGGCTATTCAAAGTTGAATTCTACTTTTTTGCGCTTGTCTTCATTAGGGCAATTCACACAAGCAAATTGTTTTCCTTTCTTCTTGGATCCCTGCCATTGTAGATTGATTTGGAAAGAAGATAGTTGCTATGTTTGTCAAACACGGTTGGTAACTACTAACTTTACGCACTGTGTTTGGTCTTGGCACCACCGAGGGAAGCTTTGAGATGAGGGCTTCAAGGTCGAGACAAGTTTTGCACCTCCCAATCCCAAACCTCAATGATGGTTCGCTAGTCAAAGGTTGAAGTCACTAGCTTGACAAAGTAGGAAGCATCGAGTTAAGAAGTTCTCTCTTTTGGGTTGGTCTTGTCGGCTGAAAATATTTCTTTGACATGACAGATATAGTTATTTGTTTGAGCATTTTAAGTTGTAATATCGTAATGTCTACACAAGTAATTACTATTACTTGTGGCTCTTGGCAACCACTAGATATATTAAACAAAAGGGCAGCAAGTAATTTTGATAAAAAGGCTTTGATAAAGAATCGAAGTACATGAAGGAAACTCAACCCGTCAAAGACGTTCAGAAATATAGTGATTGTTAATCGTGCTTTGATGCTTAAACCGGCTGAACGTAGTCGTTATTATTAAGATTGTCTGGTCAGGTCTATAGTCGTTTTAAGTCCGATAACCTACGCGTATAATACACAATACATATACGTATATTTGGATATATGTACATATACTCGAACAGTGAACGTGCAATGCGCAGCTATAAATTATCGTCAGGGTCAGCAGAACATAACAAGTATTACATTTTTTTTTTTTTTAAAAAGTGGGACTTAACTAATGGCCACCACTTACTACAAATTAAAGGAAAATGATATACACACACTACCAAAGTTTGAACCCCTGACCCCCCCAAACACATACACACAACCCTCAAACCTTGGACCAACTGAGCTAGCCCCAGTTGGCAACAAGTACTACATTTCAGCAAGAGTACAACAATAATAAAAGGTTGATGACTTGGGTACATTCACCAAAATACAATCAATATAATCGTACAACCAATGTTGATCGTGTGAGGATCTTAAAGACAGACTCCTTTTTTTCTTCTTTTTTTTTTTTCTTTCTTTCTTTTTGATAATCTCTGAAAGATAACTTAGCAAGGAATCGGCTACAGTATTCCTGAGCCTCATATAGTCCAATATTCACAATCAGCAGACAGCAAGAAGAGAGAGAAACTTCTTAATATCATTAAAATATTAATGGCATCCACGGAGCTTACCGCCGTTTTCGTGTTAAATAGCTTGATCACATCGGGGGCATTGTTCTCCGCCATGCAAATGTATAAGCCACTCAAGAGCAAATTTTAAAAAAGTACTAACAACATACATCCAAGACCAAAAAATTAAAAAAAAAAATAAAAAAAATCAACGTGCCATTTGAATTTTTAATAAATGAAATGATCTTGGGTCATCTTTTAATACCATAACTTTGTAAATACAGTATTCAGAATTTTGAAAGTACTGAAACTAAATGATCATCATTAACTAAGTAAGTGATCATGATTCATGAAGCAATTAATAAGCATATGTGGTTACATCAAAATGTATATTTAATACCACGCAACGAATTTCTCTTCTAAATGAAAAGAGGAATTAATAACAATGAATTAGTTTCTAACAAATTATCATGAGACAAGTAATTTATATAGAGTGAGACTTCTTTTCTTGTTAGAAAAAAAAAAAAAACAAAAAAAAAAAAAAAAAAAAAAACAAAAGATCAAAACAAATACAGGTATAGAGGTATAGAGGACATCTCCAAGGGCTCATGAGGCAGCTTGTAGATGCTCCAACAAGTTGCTATCGCCCAGCTTGTAGTTGAGCTCCGAAAGCTCTCCATACCAAAAATTCACCTGAGGAACCATATCAAATGCAACCAAGTTTCTGTTAATGAGCTCATTTATGCACTCTTCGGCAACTTGTTTCAATTTCTTATTTTTCTTCGCTTTAACAAAACCCTCGGCAATATTCCATATACGATACAATTTGTAGTCACGTGTTTGATAAGAAGCAAGACTTTAAGATGGTAGGGCAAACCACGGTAACTGAGAAGCGAGAATTTTTGAAATACTCAGTTAATTTGGGATCGTTTTGATCAATTCCCAGATTAAGATTGTCAAGTACCTTTTGCCATTCGAACTGATCAATCTTCTCTTTGGTTGATAATAAACTGGCAGTGGTGGCAATAACAAGCGGCAAGCCTTGACATTTGCTAATAATGTCACGAGACAATTGCTCTAATTTTTTTAGGACAATGTCCCTAGCTCATCATATCTGAATACATTTTTTCAAAACAATTCAAATGCTAGCTCTAAGTTAAAGGCCAACGTTTTAGCTCTTGGAAAAAATTCCAGGGTGCTTCCTTACAAGAATAAGCAATTGTAGTCTTACGTGTTGCAATAATTACCCTACTGCCTGTATTATTATTATTATTATTTGGAAAAGCATGTTTCACTATTTCCCAAAAATCATCTTGCCAGAAAATAATAACCACGTACGTGCTTTTTTGTTTGCAAATATTACCTCAAATGACTAAGTAGCCGCCCTGAGATGTTGAATTCTCCCATAGTGTACTCCAGTACTGCTTGGCTTCTCCAAGTTGTCTGACTGAGACACCACAATCTAAGCACGAGTGGTCTTACCGATTCGATCCACCTTTGCCTTACCAATTAATTATGAGATCACCAATCGCATTGAAGTTCCTTCAACCACAGCTTTCCTATAAGCTCCTTCGGTCTGAGTTTAGCAAGTAATGCCAATCTAGCTAGCTATTTGCTTTAATCAGAAGTTGACATGTGTAAGGTGATGAACAATGATAGACGAACTTTGTTATGGAATGTATCTTTCTTTCTTCTTTATAGTAGCATCATATATTCTTATTCTTATGTACTTAAAATATATTGATTAATTCAATAATTTTTATTATTATAGTTTTAAACACGTTAAAATAACTCTTTTAAGTAGTATTCTTCTGTGTCATTGTGTATTTCTCCACAAAAATCTTCGTTAGTTGTTGTTGTTGTTTTTTTTTTTTTTTTTCTTGGGTTGGTTCATTAATGTGTGTGAACATGTATAGATTATTTTTTTTTTCCTTTTTTAAGACTTTAGCAGTATATGTAGCCTATTTTAGGGACTGGCATGAACTTATTGTACCTTGGTACCGATATTCTATTCTTCCTTTCCCTTATGGAGCTTCCAATGTAAACTACTTTCACTTCATTTCCTAGGTTATGAATTAAGTTTATATTTACAAAGAAAAAAGAGAAGTTTTCTTTGTGGCCGGCTTACACTCAGGTTGAAAGATATAAATACGTGTAATTAAATATCAACTAAAAGGTTGAACAAAAGTGGAAAAAAAAAAAAGCAAAATCAAAGGTATAAATAACTCCAGTTAGCTCTTTTTTATCATTTTTATGCTTTCAAGAGGAATTCTATAAAAATTAAACGTTGTACAGAAATAAAATATTTAAAATTAAAGCTGCCTCACATTGGGAAAAAAAAAAAGGGATACAAAATCGTATGCAACTATCACTCTAATAATATTAAATACTAAAACAAACAATATATATTTATTGATAAGTGAATGAACAATTTAATTACAGTCCATTACGCTGCTTATTCAGCAACGAACCGGACACTAAGTTCTTGCGGATCTCTGGCACATACAGTACATCGTTCAGAGTCAGCTCCTTCCCAGAAGTCATCTT
>JXTC01000172.1:257889-272605 GCA_002914845.1 Trema orientale
AACAAATCCAATGAGATTTCTTTTTCTAGAAATAAACGGCAATAATCAAATATTACTCAATAGACAAACTCCCAGGAAAGACCACGGAGGGGTCACAAACGGTCCCACTTAAAATCCAGCCTCCTAGACAGAACTTGTCTAAATTGTAATTGTTCAATTATTACAATTTATTAAAGAAATATCTCCAATCACAAAATATAAATCCAGATATATTATAAAGCAATAACACATAAAAGACATATAACTGTTTTAAGATTGTTGGACAATTTTAGCTATTGCAAGTAATAATATATCCAGAAAAATAAAAAATATAACAATAACAAGTTATAACATATGATTTAACAAATAACTAGGATAAAAATAATTATCATGAAGTTAAATCCAACAACGTAATAAATTCACAATTAAATTATGATTATAATGACCAAAATAACAAAAGGGTTTAAGGAAATCAAACCGAGTCTTGTGTTTCACACAATTTCCTTAAAACAGTTACGCCTCCTCACCGGGGTGCTTAGAGGAATGTCAGCAGCGTCTGTTTTCCAGGATAAAACGGTTCACGAATAGCAACGTCGCACCAACTTGCTACTCACAACGAACTGAGCAATGCCCAAACTCTATCACCAGAACTCAAGAGAATTTGACAACTCTTATAAGAAAGAACAAGACTTCAAACTCTCTAACTTCTAACTAACTTCTCTCTAACTTCTAACTAACTTTTCTTAACCGCCACAGAGAGAAATGGAAGAGAGGAATATGTGTGTCTTAGTGTGACTTGGTGTGTCTTATAGTGAAGGAGAAGGTCTCCTTTTATAGTGTTCATGGGGGAACCAAGCCATTAACATCCCATTAATGTGGCTGAAAACATTTTTCTGTTGCAACATAACAGCCCATTAATCTGGCTGAGAAACGTTCGTCTGTTACAACGTAACAGCAACAACCCATTAATGGCTAAAAAAGGTTTGTCTGTTATAACATAACAGTCCATTAATATGGCTGAAAAACGTTTTTCTGTTACAACGTAACAGCCATAGCCCATTAATGTGGTTGAAAAACTGAAAAACGTTTGGCTGTTACAACATAACTGCCAAAACGTTTTTGGCTGTTACCTCAACTTTATGAGGCCTAATAAATGTCCAAAAATGAATTTTGTAACTCTTGTATGTTACAAATTCAATTCTAGAACCTTCTCACTTTGGGTTTCAATTTCTCATTCACCCATGCCTCAAAATGGCTATTAACAATGGTTTTTCCAAACCATTTTTCCAACATGTACTACATGGGAGGAGAGGCACGTTTAATGACTAGCATACCCATGAAAATCCAACAACTACTCCACTACTACCAGGATGTTTTAAGTGAACCAGTGGGACTTCCACCTCAAAGAGATCAAGATCATCGCATACCATTGATGCCGGGCTGTGGATCAGTTGCCGTTTGACTATACCGTTACCCGTATTTCCAAAAAAATGAAATTGAACAAATTGTTAAAGAGTTACTCGCAATAGGAGTGATCAGGCCAAGCAATAGTCCATACTCCTCACCAGTTTTGTTAATCAAGAAGTAAGACGGTTCGTGGTGCATGTGTATTGACTATCGAGCATTAAACAAAGGCACGGTGAAAGATAAATTCCTAATATCGGTCATTGATGAGCTTCTGGATGCACTGGCTGGTGCACAATTCTTCACCAAATTAGATTTGTGGTCAGGCTATCACCAAGTGAGAATGCATTCCCACGACATCAAGAAAATGGCTTCTCGAACTCATCAAGGGCACTACGAATTCTTAGTAATGCCGTTTGGTCTCACGAATACCCCATCTACTTTTCAAGCACTTATGAATGAGGTATTTAAAAATTTTAATACGCAAATTTGTGCTTGTGTATCTTGATGATATCCTTATTTCTAGTAGAACTCGGGAGGACCATTTAGAACATTTGCAAGCTGTTTTTAAAGTCTTGAAAGCTAACCAATTGAAAGTGAAGTTGGCTAAATGTCAATTTGGTAGAAGGGAGGTACAATATTTGGGGCTTGTTATTTCTAGTCATAGAGTGGTAGTTGATCCATCTAAAATTGAAGCTATGATATATTGGCCTAAACCGAGAAATCCCAAGTCAATGCGAGGGTTCTTAGGCCTTACTGGGTATTATAGAAAATTTATCCAGCATTATGGTAAGATAGCTGCTCCCCTTACAAGTATGCTCAAGAAAAACTCCTTTCAATGGACAACCATAACAGAAGAAGCATTCCACTCGCTGAAAGAAGCAATGACAAAGGCCACAGTATTGTCTCTTCTTGACTTTTCTAAAACAAAGGCCACAGTATTGTCTCTTCTTGACTTTTCTAAAACTTTTATTATCGAATGTGATGCCTCTGGACTTGGCGTTGGTGCTGTTTTGCTGCAAGAACGACCCACTGCTTATTTTAGTCAAGCTCTTCATGGAAAGCATCTCGTCCTCTCAACCTATGAAAAAGAAATTTTGGCATTTGTACTAGCTATCCAAAAATGGCGGCCGTGTCTAGCTATCCAAAAATGACGGCCGTGTCTCTTGGGAAGGAAATTCATTGCTCGTACCGACCACCAAAGTTTACGACATTTGTAGTCTCAAAAAATAACAACCACAGCACAACAACGATGGCTATATAAGTTAATGGGATATGACTTTCAGGTAGAGTATAAAAGGGTAGAGATAACATAGTAGCTGATGCTCTTTCTAGTCGTCTCCCAAATCATCCCTCACTGGTTGGAGGATATAAAAGAAGAAATTACAATAATTCCCATATTGCAAGAGCTACAAGAAAGAATTCAGCAAGGGGAGGCACTTGGACCATGGCAGTTAGTTGATGGAATCATTCTGTTCAAAGGGAGGATATACTTATCAACAAACTCTAAGCTTACTAGAGCAATCATCAACGAATTCCATGGAAGCACACATGAGGGGTATGTGAAGACTCTTCAACGCATCAAGGCTAACTTCTATTGGAAAAAGATGAGGAAGAAAATTAAAGAATTCATACGCTGGTGTGATACTTGTCAATGCCACAAAACTGAGCAAATGTCACCTGCTAGTTTGCTGCAACCACTTCCTGTTCCAAGACAAATATGGGAAGAAATATCAATGGATTTCATTGAAGGATTATCTTCATCAAATCGTAAGACAATTATTTTTGTGATTGTTGATAGATTATCTAAGTATGCTCATTTTATTCCCCTGTCCCACCCATATACAGCAGTAGGTGTCGCACGATTATTTTTTGATAATGTTTTTAAGCTCCATGGTCTCCCAAAATCCATTGTATGTGATCGAGACCCGACATTCACTAATGCCTTTTGGTGAGAATCGTTCCGTTTAAATGATACTTCTTTCAATTTTAGTTCCAGTTACCACCCTCAGGTGGACGGCCAAATTGAGATTGTTAATCAAACCTTGGAAATGTATCTTCATTGTTTCACAAGTTCGAAACCAAGGGAATGGCTGAGATAGTTGTCATGGGCAGAATATTGTTATAACATAAGTTGGCATGCAACAACAAAAAGAACTCCCTTTGAGACTGTTTATGGGCACCCACCACCAACTTTACTGAGTTATGTTCCTGGAACTGCTAAACTTGGGGCTGTGGAACAAGAATTACTCTCTCGTGATCAAGTTCTCAAGGAAGTTCGTGAAGATATTCAGCAAGCTCAAGCAAAGATGAAAAAGGTTTATGATGCTAAACACAAAGAAAGGGAATTTCAGGTTGGAGATTTTGTATATCTGAAGTTGCAACCTTATCATCAAATGTCTCTTGCCTTGAGAAAAAATATGATTCCCATTTTCTTCTCTATCTCTCTCTTCCTTTTTATTCACATTTCTGAGCTATGGGAAATAATTGCGTGTGGCCGAAATCTTGTGAGCACGGCACAAATCTTACTTCTGATTTGTTGAATTAAACAAATGAATTAAGTTGATGATGTGGCGGCTTGAGCACAAGTTTGTTAAGTGGTTAGTTGAAAATATCGATCCTTCCTGATGCACGCTTACTCTTATCTAATTTTGAGTATGTTATGGGGATAAAGGATGGCGATAAAAGTATTAAATTCCAAAGTGCTGTAGATATATCATATTTGAAGGATGATATAACCGGAGAAAAATTACAGATATCTATGACTGATTTAGAGGAACAATTAGAGGACTCGTAGGATACTGATGAGCTGTTTGTTGTGAGGTTTGCATTGGTTGCTATTGGGACAGTTTTATGTCTTTCATCAGGGATCCATCTTAGCAGTTCGTATTTGTATGCTGTGAGTGATACAAGGAACTTAGGGAGGAAGAACTAGGCAAGTCACGCTGTCCATCATCTTATAGAGTCCATTAGACCCTACCAGGTCAATAAAGCCAAGAATTTGTATGTATGCACATTATACTTGCAGGTAGATATGGTTATTTCTTACTAAAGGGTGTTGGCATTTTATAATTGTTGTGCATGTTTTTAACTAGATTCTGTTTTTTTTTTTTTGTGTGTTTTTTTTTGTGTAGCTATTTTATCTAGACTATGTGCAGTGGGAAGGTGGTCTATTTGACAGGACAATAGCTCTAATTGATTTCTGGGATTCCCAGAAGTGTAGTCGGGTTATGAAGTGGATTTGCAATATCGATAAATTTAGTTGTATGACATAGCAATGGGATTAGTTTTGAAAACATTTATGGGTGAGTTTAGTTTTGAAAATATTTATGGGTGAGTCTCTTTTTTTCATCATTAGAGTTTAGTAGACACCTTAGATATAAATTCTCCATTATTTTCTCCATCTATAAATTTATCATTGGAGTTAATTAAATTATTAGACAAAATTGAACTTCACAATTTGAAATTTCTCTTTTAGTATCCCATAGAAAAATTTCATGTAAAAGATACATCGTAGTACAACATATAAATTATCCGGGTTTTGACAATTTATCTAGCTTCATTATACAATATAGCAACCTGTGCATTCACATCGAACCATATGAACTCTCTTAAGTTGTTCACTATCAAAATCCCAGAAATGAAATCTTTTTCATCTTCCATATTGTTCCGTACAATAACAAGTTATTCCGTATTTATTTTACAGAATGTATAAACTCAAAAGATTATACAACAATTTCTAGCGCACAACACTGAAATAAATGTCTAACGTCATATCCTTCTAACTTCTAAATAGATATCACATAGACGTATAAGGTTGGTTACATAATTTAATTATTACACATTTGAACTTAAAAACGAACAAAAACTTGTCCATATGAGACGTACGCTCAGCATGCAATCCGTACACTGAAAATGCACTCTCTCGCTCTCTCTCTCTTCCCCAACTATACCTATATAAAGCTCACGTACATACGTATCAGGCACCATTTCTCTCTCTCTCTCTCTCTCTCTCTCTCTCTCTCTCGCACTTCTTTCTCTCTTTCTTGCATTTCTTTGACCTCAATTGCGGAGAGCTGAGAACTCTTAATTCTTTCAAGAATAATCAGCTATAACTATAATATATATATATATATATCGAAGAATAAGATGATGAATTATCAGGGTGGAGCAGGCGGTGAAGAAGGTGGGCCCAATGACGGGGTGCTGAATTCCGGGGGAGATTCGAACCTCACAAGATCCAGGCACAAGAGAACCAGAGTCTCTGATCAAGAACAGAATAATAGAATCGATGAACTTCAACACGGGCACCGCAACATTAATGCTCATCATCATAATCAGGTTAATACATTTGCATTTATAGTATCTCTATAGCTTTCTTTCAAACTGTGTCTTCTTTCCCATCTCTTTCTTGATTTCTTTGACCTCGATCAGGGAGGTGGCAACCCGCCAGAAGGTGGAGCAAGCGACAGGCGAGGTGGGCCCAATTATGGCCGGCGGGGGAAGCGGTTGCCGCCCCGAAGATCGAAGCGCCAAAAAGTTGTCTCCAGCAACAATTCGGATATCAGTAATATTGCTGATCACATTAATCAGGTCTATATTATATATTTATTATATATAGCGTATATATGTATAGCTTTTCTTTCTTATCGTAATTCGTCATGCATGCATGCATATTCATTTACAGCCCATATTTTGGACCCAATATCCTTGCTTTTGAGTCTTCTTTTTCGTCATCTTAATTGGACGTTAATTCTTTATTATTAAAATTCCAAGTGTGGACTATCTAATACGACGTCGTTTTGATCGCAGATGCCTCTTGAAGAATACAACGCTTTTCATGAACGGCTGTTCGACGACCATTACCGCTTGAACAACATTAATTATTCCCCTGATTTTCAATTCCAAACGACGACATTTCCTGCTCCGGTGCGAGCTCCATTAAACAAACCCGCCTTTCAGCCACAGCCGGTGATCACTTCAGAACATGACCCCTCCAACGTCCAAACGACACGTCCTTCTCTGTCGTTTCCTAACGCGGAAACCGTATTTTGGTGTCAAAATCACTTGATTCTTGCACGATTATTGGTGAAGAAGAAAATAGTTGAAGTTTGGGACTCACTAGCTGATGCTAAATAACCAATATTTTACTCAATGAGGATTAAGGATACTGTAAGTTTCACGAATTTGTGTTTTTTTTCCTCCTCAATAGTTTGTGTTTTTTTTCCCATTGAAAATCTTGCATATTTGTTATAGTTGTAGCTCCGCGCTCTAGATTTGGACCTCTAGAGTCAGTTGAAAAATAAACCTGCTAGTTTCAACTTTTCTAGTTTTTCGCATTACTCGTGCTGCTTATTTTCCTATGTAGCCAAACCTTTTTTACTGTGAAGTATTTGTTATTTTTTTTTATGCAAAGTGGATGTAAGATTGACTTCCGATCATTTGTAATTAGTCCTTCTAAATATTTATTTGTCAATATTTTAATATTTAATTCCAAAATTTTGCGGTAATTATTATATTTTTTTTTAACATTGCAGCTTAATTCAAATGAAGAAAAGTGTAGCATAGCTTGTTGGCTCGCTTTTTCCAACTAAAACGAACAAAGAGACACATTGTTAAAAGATGTGCGAGAGTTCCATTTGAACGGACACTCATAATAGACTTAGTTTTTAAATTTATAGCTTCTAATAGTCCAAACTTAATTGTTATGTAATTTTTTTTCTTGAATTATTATTAGTTATTACTTATACAGAATGTTTAATGATTGTTTTTTTTTTCCCTGATCAATAGATAGTGTTCTTATTCTCTTAAGAGAAACTGAATATTATTTTGTAGTCGTTAGTATAACTTAATGGTGGTCACTTCTCTTAGAGGGTCCAAAGCTCAAACCTCACACTTAAAAAAGGTAGAAGACAGTTATATAATAATCTATGATACAAATTTCACCTACCTATGAATATTTTCGTATATAAGCTAAAATACCCTTATTCAGTATTATTTTTATTATTGTATGAGGTTATACAATACAAAATTACCACCAAACAAAGTTATGTATTAAACTATAGTGTACTAAATACATATCAGTTCAAAGGTAGCGAGAATTGAGATTGACAACTTATCAATTAACCAAAAAAAAGAAAATTATCCCACATCAGTTTAAAGGTTGTGAGATGTACTTAAAAGGATGCCCATGACACCTTAAAAAATTAGTTTAAATGGCAAAGCACGCCAAATGAAAAAACAAATAAACAGACACAGTTAAAACAAACACAAGTACTAATTTTGTCTAGTGAAAAATTACCAAATCCTTATATTAATAACATCCATAAAACAAAACTCTTTACAAAAATCCATAAAACAAAACTGTTATTTCTTCTGATGCTTTGAGACACTTTCTGCTCCATCTTGTGTTGTTGGGCAATTCCTTGAATCATGTCCGATTCCTCCACAATCTTTACAATATATAGGCTTATTATTATCCTTTCTTTTGTTCTTGCCTTGAGAAAAAATTAAGTGAGATGCCTTTGCTTAAGTGGGTCTACCCTTTGTTGGTATTGGCATTGGGTCTTTAATTTCAAATTTTGGTGCAATTTTCATCTCATCCTTTGAAAGAGAATCATCGTAACCTTGATTTTTGTTAATTTCTCGCAGTTCTCTCACCAATTCACACATTACTTTCATTGCCCCGTTGAATGTTTCACTAGATTTAGTAGCCTGAACTGCAACCAAATTACTTTGTGTGCTTATTCTACGATATCTTGTATTCTCAACCATATTTGGATGTGGACATTTTCTCTCTCTACCAAGTGCAGAAGGATCAATATCTTTAGAATCTTTGAGCCACTGATTTTGGACAAGGCATGGTAGGAAATCAGATTTGTTTAAACTTCATGGTGGCAAAAATGCGTCTACATGGAATTCCTTTAGTCTCGTAACAATAACAATCACATCTGACATCATCCCCTCCAAATAAGTATAAAACCTTACGCTTGGGGTCCTTTCGCTTGTACTTTGATATTTAGTATAATCTCATTCTTGACCCTGTTAAAAATGTTCCTTGTAAAAATTGAAGCAGCTTGTTTCTCCACAAATGGTATATTGATTGATTTATCGTAGGCTCAGTCATGGTAGTCTTGTAGTGCTCATTCATCTTATTGTAATGCAATGCAGCTAGACCATTGTCACAGTGCCTTGAGAACATTCATAATGGTATACCTTCTTCTAAATCCTTTTTAATGAAAGCATTCATAGACTCACATATGCCAGTTGCTCTACACTTACCAAAATAATAACCACGAAGGAATGCATCTGCCCATATATGTCTTGTCAAGTACTGTGCATCCAACCAATCGTTGTTGAACAAGTCATACTCCTCTTATAGTTTGATCCATTGCTCTTCTCATTCTACATCGGAATAATACCTATTTCAATCAATTTAATAAAAATTTATTATAGTATTCGATAACAAGTCGATAATAATAACAAAATTATTATTTCAATCATAAAAATTACCTGAATATCATTTTCTTTAAATCTTTGGAGAATCCAGGTTTATGTATATGATGCATGGCATTTTTTAAGATACGCCATGAGCATATATGATGTAAAACTTCAGGGATTATCTCTTCAAGTACTTTGTTCATGGATCGGCAACCATCCGTCAAAACTTTATTTGGTTTCTTGCCACCCATACACTCTAGAAATGTTTCTAATATCCATGTATATGTTTCATCTAACTCATTTTGAAGCAAAGAAAAGCCAAATACACAAGATCTATTATGATTATATGATCCTGGTAGAAATACCAAGGTCTCTCACACCTGTTACCAGACACAAACATGTTTGTGCTATTGGCACGATTCTCACCAACTGTCCACGTGTCTATACTATCCCGAATTGCTTTTGGCTCCAGACTGGATCGGAGAGGCGAGGTTCTACACCTGCAAAGACTCTCTGATGCTTAAGTCAGATATTCGTTCATTAGAGGGGATAGCCAAAATATTCAATACTCTCTTCTTTAGTGTATTTATATATATATATATTCCTGGAGAGACGTGTGTGGTATTTATATTTCTAGAACTGAGGTACTGTTGGCTCCCAATCCTAAGATTGAGTATCTTTTAGTTAGATTTGCTCCGGAAATCACAGGCCGAAGTTACCGTAATTCCCTTTGATTGACATGACTTACTCTCTGTCACCGCCTCCGGTATAAATTCGACAGGGAAGGACGTCGATAACCTGCCGTTCTGTCAAGATGGTTTGCCCAATGTGCACATCTACCCAGGATCGCATTAAATACCTTGTCTGGGTCTGGGACTGTGCGCTGCCTCTAATGGTCTTCAGGCGGAAGACTCTTGAGGCTTCCGACCCCCAGCGGTCGAGGCAAGGGTCAGATTGGGCCGAACCCGTCTAGGGTCTAGGATGGATTCGGCCTTGGTGTATTTTCTTGTACACGCGTCTGCTGGTATATTTCCTGCCACCTGTTCTACCACTTCGTCGCTCACGTGGCGTACGATCTAAAAATGGGCCCCACAACTACCCCCATTTCCCTACTTGATGGATTTGCAGCCATCAAGTGGAGAAATCACGCCTTCGGCCTGCCACTGTGAAGGATGCACGTGGCCCATTGCCATTACTATTCGCCAGTTACCGATATCGGCGCACGTTGATCTGTACCACGATTTTCCTAATTTTTGAAATTTAAACGCCCCCGTTTCCCTCATATGGTTCTTTTCCAGCGAGACTCTTCGACTCCCCCTCTATAAAACCCGCACTTGAGTTCATTTCCCACTTTACCAAAATTTTCAAGTGCCCCCATTTCTTTTCTTTCACAATTTCAAGCACTCCCAAACTTAGGGTTTCCGAATCCCCTTTTCCTTCGAGGCTTTCTATTCCCCAAATAGTGATCACGGAGATGGCCTCAGATCAGAGTCAGTAGTTACGTCCCATCGTAGATTCCGAGCTTACCTCGTTGAGGGGGCAGCTCTGCTTTCCTGGAAGGGTCACCCTGCAGAGAGTCGAGGGGCCGACCGACTGGTACCTCTGCTCCTCCGCCCCCGAAGGGTCTATCGTGTCGGGTAGGAAACACTTGGAATGGCTGCGGTTTCCTCTTCCTCCCCTCATCCATCAGTTCTTTAGCCTGACGGGGATCCACCCGATGCAACTGAACGCCAACGGAATCATGATCCTGATGGGGTTTTCTGCTTTATCGGTCCTCCTCAATGTGCACATCGATCTGGAGGTAGTTTTCTACGCCTACAAGCTCACCCTCATCCCCAAGAGGAGTTCTTACCCCACCTTCTACCTCTAACCACTCTAGGGTGCCATATCTTCTGGGGCTTGCCAAAGTCGGACAAGCAGTGGGACTCCCACTCTAGGTTGTATGCGGTTGGAGGGGCGTGATTTTCCCTTTGGGTGAACGAGGAGCACTTCCAGATTCCCCTGCTCTTCTCGTAGAGTAAGTGTTGAGCTGCGTCCCTTTATAAGGGTCTACACTCGTCTCTCTCTCTCCTCTTTTTTCTTCTCTCTCTCTCTTTTTTTATTTACGGCAAACCCTAAGCAGGCACGGCGGAGGAGAGTAGGTTCGAGCTGCGACCATCAGTGGGACGGCTTCAGGAGCTGGAAGGAATCTTTATTTTTGGGTCTGCTGGGGATTGTCGCCACATCCAAGCCGTCTTGAACCCCCAGGCGATGAACCTGATGCCGAGGCCTGTCCCGCATCTCCCTTTCCCTCTAGACACCTGGGTCATTATCAAGCACCTTCGGAATCGGCTTGACGCCACAGCTCTGAGCCGGTTCCGCCGGGACGAGCAAAATCGTGTTACAATGGTGGGTTGTCAGGTTATGGCTTCGAACCAGATGGCGGGGCTGATAGACCTTGGTGGTGCCGTCCAGGGTCGAGCTTGAGGAGGCGGTGGTGCTCATGGCCCAGGAGTGTTCTCGGCTCCGTAGCGCCGATGTTGCCGCCCCCAAGAAGATTAGGGGTAAATTTGTTTTCTTATTCCAAGACCCTATTTATTGGGTCAGGGCTGCCTTCTTAATCGCATGATTTCTTAGCCGCATCACTTGCTTGTCCGCAAAGGTCTGGGCACTAGACCCTCAGCAGACCCCTCTCCGGCCAAGGGGGTGCCGTTGCCCACCCAGTCGAACCTAAAGTTCCCCCTGATCGGCGTTTGGTGCTATCCTCTGATGATGAGGCCGGAGAGCAAGGCTTTGTCACCCCAAGAACAGACTCAGATGATGAGCTGGAAAGTCTGTTCGTGTCTGGGGATGACGCATCTGCAGCACCTCCCTCTGGGATGGGCAGACCCGCGACTCAGGAGACGCCAGTCATACGAATAAAGTATAGTGGAGGGTCGTCTTCGAGTCAGCCCGGGGAGCTCGCTGAATCAGCTCCTCCACCCACCGGCTCTTGGCTGAAGGCGAGCTCGGGGTCTGGTTCTGATCCCTCCCATGGAGATATTGCGAACCTGAGCGGGGGGGCTCCAAGGCTCAAATCCCGCCTGTCTTCCCCTCCGCCGGTCCCTCTGAAGCGGGGTCATGAGGCTGACCCATCCGGGGGCGAGAAAGGTCCAGCGGCAAAAAGAGGCAAAACCGCCTCTCCTACGGACAGTGACGGTGACGATAGGGCTACCTTGACTGTCTGGGGGAGAAGGAGGTCTATGCACAGCGGTCCGTCCGAGCATGCCGGTCAAGACAAGACCGAAAAATTACAATCTGGCGGGTCTGCCTCGGAGGTAGTGGGCGGGGTTGCCGAGGTAGTGACCGTTGAGGATGCTTCAGCTGCTGGGAGCGTGTTCGCTCAGATCGCCTCCGAAGGCGTGCCATCTGCTCCATCTCCCAGCACCCCCATCTCCCCCACTTCAGAAGTGTCGAAAGAGGCTACTGGAGTTTCTTTGACGGAGGGAGATGGAGCCCTTATCATGGGTGGGTGGTCGCGCACCCAAGATGCGAGTGAGGCCCAGGGGGAGGGCCCGGCTACTAAATTTGAGCCGGAAATGCTCTCTCTGGAGAACATTGGTCTTGTTGCTGACCGCAGCCTTGCACAGGTTTAGAGCGTCAATCTATTCCTCGTAAGCGGGTTCTTGACACAGATTCTAACCCCCTATTTTCTGCTCTCTTTTCTATTGTTGTAGTTGGCAGCTATCTAGTCCTTCTACTCATATCACATCGGGGAGCTGACCTGGCTGCTAAGTGCCAATGCCGTGGCAGCGAAGCAGAGCGAGGTTGTCCTCACGGCACTGAGGGTAGACTTCGAACTATACATGAGCTTGGAGGAGGCCAGGGTCAGCACTGCAGTGGCTCATGCCTTGAGCATGGAGAGGGCCAGGCACGAGGAGCTGGCCACTAAATTAGCAGAGGCGGATGATAACTCTATGAAAATAGAGTTATTTATGTTCTTTTTCCTAAATATTTTGTGTGTTTTTGTGTAATTTTAGTTTAATTTTGGTTATTTTATAGTTAATTTGATTTTTAGTATTTAGATATAATTTTTATTAAAATTTTAGGTATTTAATTTAATTTATTTAGTATAGGATAATTTAGTTTTATTTAAACTCGGATTAACTATTTATTTAATTAGATTATGATTTATTTTATTATTTTATTTTGTTTCAGTTTTAAATAAAAGACAAAGAAAAGGAAAAAATTCAGAAAAACGAAGCCTAGACTCGCGAGTGAAAGAAGGAGAAACAGACGCGATCTCGGCCATCGATCTCGGTCAGCCATCCGGCAGGCGTGTGTAGCTCACGCGGAGGCTCAGGCAAGTGGAAGGTAGCCGACAGCTGGGGTCCACGTGCTGCACATGCTGCCAGCTGTGTCTGATCTTGTGCTTCGCGACTCTTGTGCAACCGTTCCTCTACCCAACTAAAAGCTGCCATCTCACCCTTTGACTTTGACGTTTTCTTTCAACCAATCAACCCCGATTTCGGCCGCACTGGATTACTCCCCACAGCCCAGAAAACGTGAACAAAGAAGAGGAAGAGAGAGAAAGAGAAAGAGGAAATTGTGCGAAATTGACACATCATCTGACCAATCAGAAGCCACCATTAGAAACGTGAGAAATTGCACAACATTCCAAACTCAGCTATAAATACCCAGAACGTGAGAGGAGAAAGACACACCAATTTTGAGAGAGAAAACTCCATTTTTTCTAGAGAGAGAGTGTGAGATGTGTGAGATGTCAGACTAGTTTTCAGAGAGGCTAGAAAGATGATCTTAGTTGTGTAAATTTTCTGTTTTCCAGCTTTGATTCCTGAGAGTGCTTCAACGCTTATATATTTGGTTTGTTAAATTCTTCAATATTTTTATTTTTCAATATATGATTTTCTAGTTTCTCATATAAATTCAGTCATGCTTTCTTTATGTGGTGATTTAAACTAGATTATAATTATATTTATTTTATTAGTTTATCTTTTACTGCAGTATTGTCCCTGTGATATATTGTCGATCTTAGATAACTAGTAAGATAAATTCTTTATGGTGTTAATTGGAAGAATTTCTCATATTGAATATTTTAGATTAATATTTGTTCTTAATTGCTATATTTTCCGGTTATGTGGTTGGGATGTGAAACATATAATTGAGTGATAAATAGGAATCAAAGTTGGTAACAGTTAGGCAAACAATTAAGTGAATCTTGAAGCCTTGTTTTTCTCTTATTAGTATTTTCATTCATATTTCTGTGATTATTTTAAATTATTGCTCAGTTAATTTTTATTTTTAATTCTTCTTTTTATTTTCTGTTACCTTTTTATTGTTGATTTACTTCTCTGTGGGATTGACACCTTAATCTATACTGCGATAGCCACTAGTATATTTTAGGCGTAGACAAAATTTGGTGCCGTTGCCGGGGAAGCCAAATCAACGAAAAAGGTACACAATTCTTTCATCCTTTTTCTTGTAGATTTTTGTAAAAATATTTTTCTTATAGGTTTAGTTTCTTTTATTTTTAAATTTTGTTTCCTATTTTAGTTTAGATTTTATTTTTTTTAATTTACTAATTTTCTAGACTTTAGATTTTTAATTAGTTAATTTTTTTTTTCTTCTTTCTTCACATTATTATTATTAATTTTTTATTTATTTATTAAAAAAAAATTGTGTTGTTTGCGTAATCAGTAGAAACTGGGATTGTTCTGTCACAAAGGCATTGCCTAAGAAAGATTGGTTACAGAATAATAAGGACTACAGCCGTGACCCCTCCAACTCACATGGGAACCTCGGGAAGTTCTGTCTAGAAAAGTTGGGTTTTAAGTGGGACCTTTTGCACCCTTTCCAATCGATCTGGGAACATTCTTAGTGTATACTTTTTGCGTTTACTTCACAACTTTCTTTT
>JXTC01000172.1:272734-325816 GCA_002914845.1 Trema orientale
CGAGCTTTCTTTAACAAATACTTCCCGCACCATAAGACCAGCAGCCTTAAAAGACAGATCTCAACCTTTTCCCAAAAAGATAGTGAAACATTATATCAAGCCTGGGAGAGATTCAAAGAGTTACTGAACATGTGCCCATACCATGGGTACAAAAGTTGGCGACTAGTAAGTTATTTCTATGAGGGATTAACCATTAGGGAGTGCCAATTTATAGAGATGATGTGCAATGGAGAATTTCTACAAAAAGACCCAGATAAAGCCATAGACTACCTGAATGAGTTAGCTGAGAAGGCCCACACATGGACTAGACCTAGTACTACTGATAGCACTAATAGGTCACGACCAACCGGAATCTACCATCTTAGGGAAGAAGATAGCCTTAAAGCCCAACTAGAAGCTGCGACTAGGGAATTAGAGGCTTTAAAAACTAGAAATAGTAGAGTCACACATACGGTTGCTAGGGTGGAATCTCAAGCTACATGTTTTGTCTGTGAGGGAGTGGAACACTTAGCTCAGGATTGCCCAACTTACAGTGAGATGAGAAGGGTTTATGAAGAGCAATGCAATGCCTTAGGAACGTTTAGAAAGCTTTTCTCACTGTACTCTGACACGTACAATCCTGGCTGGAGAAAACACCCAAACTTTAGCTGGAGGTCTGACCAAAATCAACATGCATCATCCAATAATAATAACTGGAAAACTGAGGCACCACCACCTAGGTATTACTCTACACCTCAATACAATGCACGACCCAATAGAAATCCTTTAGAAGAAACACTTCAGGCATTTATGGAGGCACAGAATAAAACTAATCAAAAGTTTGAGTCTGTACTTACACAGGTGGTAGAAGAGAATAAAGAGATTAAGAGTCAGATAACTAAGCTGACTAGCGCTCTTACTGTACAAGAGCGTAGAAGATTTCCTGCCCAACCTCAGTCCAATCTGAAGGGGCAATACTTGGCACAAACCTCTGGCACTGATACACAAAATATTAAAGAGGTCAATTCCATTACTACTCAAAGTGGTAAGACTTTAGATGGTCCAACTCTACCAAGTGATACTACCACCCTTGATAGTACACAAGATGCCCCTCCACAAGAAACTGAAAAGAAATTTCTGGTTAAAGTGCCTTTTTCTCAAGCTCTCAAAACAGGAAAAATACCGAAAAATAAAGGTGAGATCCTCGAAAACCTTAAGCAAGTTAAAATTAATCTGCCTTTGTTACATGTGATCAAGCAGGTACCATCATACGCTAAGGTGATCAAAGATCTGTGCATCATAAAAAAGAGGCACCACGTCAAGAAGACTGCATTCTTGACTGAGCAGGTAAGTGCGGTAATTGAGCAGAAAACACCGCCCAAATACAAGGATCCAGGTTGTCCCACTATCACCTGCCATATAGAGACACACGAGTTCGGCCAAGCGCTTTTAGACTTAGGAGCAAGTGTAAATCTTATGTCATATTCTGTATACTTACGACTAGGCCTTGGAGAAATCAAGCCCACATCTGTGGTATTGCAGCTAGCCGGCCGTTCTGTACGAAGACCGAGAGGGATAGTAGAAGATGTTCTGCTGTAAATTGATAAATTCTACTATCCTGTTGATTTTCTAATCCTGGATACACAATCCGTGGTTGACATCGAGTCCAAGATCCCTCTAATCTTAGGAAGACCTTTCCTTGCTATAGCAAATGCCCTCATTAATTGTAGGAATAGTTTAATGAAGTTATCATTTGGGAATATGACTTTGGAGGTAAACATTTTCCATATTGGAAAACAACCACGAGATTAAGACGAATGCTATCATTCCTACTTGATAGATACACTCATTCCGGAGGAAGTAAACTTGCATAATAATTTTGAATCTTTAGAATGCCTTCTCCAAAACTCTAATTCTGAATGTTTGCATTATTCTGTTGATACGTTTAATGTTTCTGCTGTTTTTGACAATACACAGGATAAGCAAAAGAAGTTTTGGCAACCACGCGTCGAGGAGTTGCCACGTGAAAGAGAGAAGCCAAAACCATCTGAGTTGGAGACACCTAAGATTGAACTATCTCAGTTACCCAAAGGTTTGAAACATGCATTCTTGGGTTCAGGTAATACCTTTCCTGTCATTATTTCTTCTGAACTTAGTGTAGATCAAGAGAGAAAATTGATAAATTTATTACAAGAGCACAAATCTGCACTAGGTTGGACTATAGCTGACATTAAAGGTATTTCTCCATTAATTTGTTCCCATAGAATCCATTTAGAAGAAGGAGCTCACCCCCATAGAGACCCCCAAAGAAGACTTAATCCTACAATGAAAGAAGTAGTTAAGAAAGAAGTCTTAAAAATATTAGATGCAGGCATAATTTATCCTGTATCTGATAGTAAGTGGGTAAGTCCAACGCAAGTAGCTCCTAAGAAGTCTGGAGTTACTGTAGTTAAGAATAAAAACGGGGTTCCTATTCTAACTAGGATAGTAACAGGGTGGCGTATGTGCATAGACTATAGAAAGTTAAATTATGCCACCCGAAAAGACCACTTTCCATTGCCTTTTATTGACCAAATTTTAGAACGTGTAGCTGGTCATCCTTTTTATTATTTTCTTGATGGGTATTCAGGTTATTATCAAATCGAGATAGCTGTAGAGGATCAGGAAAAGACCACATTTACATGTCCGTTTGGTACTTATACTTTTCGTAGGATACCATTTGGTTTATATAATGCACCAGCTACTTTTCAGCATTGTATGGTTAGTACTTTCTCTGATATGGTTGAAAAATGCATGAAAGTATTTATGGATGATTTGACCATTTTTGGTGATTCTTTTGACTCATGTCTACTTAACTTGAAAGCTGTTTTGAGTAGGTGTAAAGAAAAAGGTCTTGTGCTTAACTGGGAAAATTTTCATTTTATGGTATCTTCTGGGATCCTTTTAGGGCACATTGTTTCTAAAAGAGGAATAGAGGTTGACAAGGCTAAAATCGAGTTAATCTCTAATTTACCTACACCGAAATCGGTAAGAGATGTTCGGTCTTTTCTTGGACATGCTGGCTTTTACAGGAGGTTTATACAAAATTTCTCTGCTATATCTCGACCATTGTGTAACCTTTTGGCCAAAGAAGCTGAGTTCAACTGGACTCCAGAGTGTTATGAAGTGTTCAAAACACTCATTGCTAAACTTACTACAGCCCCTATCATGCAGTCACCTGATTAGAATTTACCCTTTGAAATTACGTGTGATGCAAGCAACTACGTTGTGGGAGCTGTTCTTGGATAGCAAAGGGAGGGGAAGCCTTTCGTCGTCTACTATGCTAGTAGAACTTTGAACAATACTCAAATGAATTATTCTACCACCGAAAAAGAACTATTAGCTGTTGTTTTTTCTTTAGATAAATTTCGCTCTTATTTGATTGGTTCACCTATTACTATTTTTACTGACAATGCAGCCCTTAAGTACCTTCTTTCCTAGAAAGATGGTAAGGCTCATTTGATTAGGTGGATTTTACATTTACAGGAGTTTGTTCTAACTATCAAGGATAAGAAGGGTGTTAAAAATGTTGTGGCCGATCATTTGTCTCGTCTAGAGTTCAGTGATTCAACTAATGGCACACCCATTCGAGATGAATTCCCTGATGAACATTTGTTCGCCACAAGCCAAGCTCCATGGTATGCTCACATTGTTAACTATTTAGTTTCTGGTGAAATTCCGTCTGGCTGGAGTCCACAAGACAAGCGAAAATTCTTGGTTGAGGTAAGAAACTTTTATTGGGATAATCCTTATTTGTATAAGTATTGCCCTGACCAAATCATGAGACGTTGTATTCCAGAAGGTGAGGTATCTAATGTCTTAAATTTTTGTCATTCTGAGGCTTGTGGTAGTCATTTTTCCATGAAAAAGACTGTTGCTAAAATTTTACAGTGTGGTCTTTATTGGCCTATTTTGTTTAAAGACACTAACAATTTTTGCCATTCTTGTGAAAGGTGCCAAAAGCTAGGAGCATTGACCCGATGCCATATAATGCCTCTTAACCCTATACTTGTTATTGAAATATTTGATTGTTGGGGTATTGATTTTATGGGTCCTTTTCCTTCTTCTTTTGGTTATCTATATATTCTTCTTGCTGTTGATTACGTGTCCAAATGGGTCGAGGCCATGCCTGGCCGCACTAATGATAATAATGTTGTGGTAAAATTTCTAAAAGAAAATGTGTTATCTAGGTATGGAACACCACATGTTATTATAAGTGATCAAGGGATACATTTCTGTAACCGTTCTTTTGAGGCTTTGATGTACAGGTATGGTGTGATACACAAGGTTTCAACCGCATATCATCCGCAGACTAATGGACAAGCTGAACTTGCAAATAGGGAGGTCAAGCATATCCTAGTGAAGACGGTCAACCCGAACCGAAAAGATTGGTCTTAACGCCTTTCTGATGCACTTTGGGCGTACCGCACTGCCTATAAGACTGTCCTTGGGATGTCCCCATACAGACTTGTCTATGGAAAAGCGTGTCATCTACCTGTAGAGCTAGAACATAAAGCTTATTGGGCTGTTAAAGCCTTTAACTTTGATTTAACTGCAGCAGGGCTTCATAGGAAGTTACAATTATCAGAAATAGAAGAATTGCGGAACAATACATATGATAATTCCAAAATCTACAAGGTGAAACTGAAAGCAGCCCATGACAAACAAATTTTGCGAAAGAATTTTGAGCCAAACCAGCGGGTTCATCTTTATGATTCCCGATTGCATCTCCACCCTGGTAAGCTAAGATCTCAATAGACCGGTCCATTTATTGTAAAACAAGTTTTTCCAAACGGTGCTGTTGAGATTCAAGATCCAACCGACGGGCGAATTTTTCGTGTAAATGGACAACGGTTGAAGAATTTTGTGGAGAGGGTAGACCAACCTGAGAAGATCACTTTGGTGGCTCCTGTCTACCATGATTAAGCAGGTTTTATCTTTTTATACTATATTTTATTTTAGTTTGCTTTTGTCCTTTTCTCTAGCCTATTCATTCCAAAGCCTAGACTTCGTGTGGAACTCTATCACTCAGGTGTACTCTATCCTTTGCTCTTTTCTTTTCTTTTCTATATTTTCTGCTAGTGAGGTTACTGTCTAATTTAGGTTGGGGGTGGTGGCATATGCATGCACATTTTTAATGCACATAATTTTCATGCATGTACAAAATTTTACCGAAAAAAAAATTTTTGAAATTGAAAAAAAATGAAAAAAAAAATTTTTTTTTTATGACTCAGTTTGATGATCGAATGCTGATGATAAGATTTGGTTTTACTAAATGAAGTTCTTAGGAAAAAAATGAATATTGTTTTTGTCTGTGTGCTTGATTCTTATGTTAGTTTGATCTTTGCTTATGATTCTTGAATATTTTTGAGCACTCAGTTGTATTTTAATTATTTTGTTTGCTTAGAGAAAATTTATGTGATTAAGTGGATTTTTGAAATCTCATCAATAAACTCTAGAACCTGTTTGATTATCACTTGAGGCAAAATCCTAGACTAAGCTGTATTAGAGATATGATTTAGGCTATTTTTGGATCGTTTGAGCCTTTCAAGCCTACCTTTGACACTTAATTATCCTTAGTTTACCCCTTTGAGCTTAATTTTATCCTTTTCTTTGTTACCCATATTTTTGGCCTAAAGCTTATAATGATTTCCTACATTTTATCTTCTGCCTTATAGCACATGTGATCTTTATTAAGCATATTTTATGTTATGTGATATTATGGGAGGAAAGATGGTGTTTTGAAATATCTTTTTGAGGCTAAGAAAAGGAAAAAAAAAAAAAAAAAAAAATGTTGTACCCTTGTAAAAAAAAAAAAAGAAATGATAAAAATCATAAGTTTGGAGGTATATCACTTCAAAAAAAATGAATGAAAATAAGAGAAGAAAGCGAAGTGCAGAAGGAAGTAGAAAATAAGTTTAGGGGTTGTATTTAATAAAGTATTTGAGGAGAAGTTTTGTAAAGATCCGAGAATAAGAGATATGCTTTAGGTGATTTGAGCTATAAAAATGACTATTATCCTATCTTTATCCTAGCCATTCATTACAAGCTTAAATAAAGTCTTAATGATTTTTGGTGCAGTATTAGTCGATATTAGTGGAGAGTGGTATGAAAAACAGGCTTATGAAGTTTATTTATCATCTAGAGATTATATATATGTCACTTGATTATATAAACTGATCTGGGTTGCAAATGATTAAATGTAACTGTTCACACACACACTCAAGAATTTTAAGTGAGGTTAAATGAGCATTTGAATTGAAATTCTAGACCATTTGTAGTGTTCATAGTTTTTCTTTGAGTTTTATACTATGTGAAATTTTTGAGACAAAATTTTTTAGAATTGAACTGAGTTATGTTTAAGTGTTTAGATTTTTCTTTTAGGTTTTTCTTTTGCTAGGGACTAGCAAAATTTAAGTTTGGGGGTGTGATAACTCTAGAAAATAGAGTTATTTATGTCCTTTTTCCTAAATATTTTGTGTGTTTTTGTATAATTTTAGTTTAATTTAGGTTATTTTATAGTTAATTTGATTTTTAGTATTTAGATATAATTTTTATTAAAATTTTAGGTATTTAATTTAATTTATTTAGTATAGGATAATTTAGTTTTATTTAAATTCGGATTAACTATTTATTTAATTTAGATTATGATTTATTTTATTATTTTATTTTGTTTCAGATTTAAATAAAAGAAAAAGAAAAGGAAAAAATTCGGAAAAACGAAGCCCAGACTCGCGAGTGAAAGAAAGAGAAACAGACGCGATCTCGGCTGTCGATCTCGGTCAAAAGCCATCAAGCGGGTGCGTGTAGCTCACGCGGAGGCTCAGCCGAGTGGAAAACAGAGAATTCGAGGGCCACCCAGAGGTGGTGACACTAGACCAGTTCGATGAGCAGAAGGGCGTCGAGAGGGACCACTACTCCGTCGGGTACTACATGCAATAGCTGGGGGACGAGATCAACATTGTGTATCCTGCTGATGTATTGAAGATGCTCGACGAAGAGAAAGATGGGCTCTCGACGTCTGCCTCCGTCGGCAAGGAGCTGGTGCCCGTTGCCGACCTACATGAGCTGACCGTGAGCCAACTCGAGGTTCCAACTGGTGCCCGTTGCCGACCTACCTGAGCTGACCGTGAGCCAACTCGAGGTTCCAGCTGCAGTTATGACTTGTCTTAACAGAATTTGATCAGCGCGTGTGGCTGGACTTCTCTGGCCCCAAGTGGAATCGCGCTAGAACCAGCTTCAAGGATTGGTTGATTCCTGCTTGGATCCATCGCTGCAGAAGAGAAGACCCGGGCTTGGCTCATACCGGGAGCAGACAGGGCATTATCATGCCGACGTGTCCCTGCGTATTCGCCCAAGACCTGCTCCTAACAAATAGGGACTGACCCTGTACTCTATAATCCAAACATCAATAAACAGAGTTCGATCTCGGTTTTTCAATTTGTGTTCAGAAGATCATACGCAATTTTTATGTATCTTGCATTACTGATATGGTTCTGCTTCCAACGGACAGACCTGCAGGGTCTACTTCTAACGGGTAGACCTTGGCCACGTCATTCGTCGACCCCTCTTTGTTTCCTTTTTCAACGAAACTGCTTAGAGAGGCTATGCTGACATGGGTGCAGGTCGTATAGCGTTTACTGTTTTATAGGCATTTAGTGGCGGGGATATAATCACTTGGTTCATCCCTACGATGAGGTCTGCTAGCAAGAACTTTATTGCATAGCTCGTTCCTCTTCGTACATTTTCTCGGGTCACCGGCAAGCATTTTATTACACGACATGATACCCATAGTATGATCTTTAGGTGAGGTCTGCTGGCAAGAATTTTATTGCGCAGCTCGTTCCTCTTCGCACATTTTCTCGGGTCGCCGGCAAGCATTTTATTGCACGATGGGGTACCCATAGTACGATCTTTAGGTGAGCAAACAGCTCAATGGGTCTGGCACTCATGGACCAGACCCCTACAAGTAGCAAATAAGTTGGTAAATCTATATAGCAGACACCTCGATTTTTTATTTATTTTTTTTTTTTAAAATGGGATGTTCAATAATATATGAATTCATACATGGACTATAAACAATATTTTTTTAAGTGCTAGGCGTTCCATGTGCTGGGTAGATTCTTCCCGATCTTGAACTCTTTTAGGACGTATGCACCATTGTCGAGCACTTTAATCACCTCGTAAGGTTCGACCCAGTTAGAGTCTAACTTCGAGGAATTTCATGTTCTAACCTTCAAGACCGAATCTCCCACGCTAAACCGGCGAGCGTTGACCTTCCTTGCATAATAGGATCTAGCTTGCTGGTGGTAAGAAGCCAGATGGATCAGGGCCACGTTTCTCGTTTCTTCAAGGAGGTCTATGTTGCGGCTTAACTGCTGCTCGTTCGGCGAAGTGTCCTTTACCACTTCGGAACAGAGGGTCGGAAGGCAGATTTCGGTCGGGATCACGGGCTCTGACTTATAGACCATAGCGCAGGGTGTTCTCCCTGTTGACCTCCGCTCTGTGGTTCGGTGGGCCCACACTACTGCTGGCAGTTCTTCTAACCACTTTCCTTTGGCCTCTTGTAAGCTTTTCTTAATGTTGCTGAAGATGGACTTATTCGTCGTCTCTGCTTGACCGTTCCCCTGGGGGTAATTGACAGACGAGAAGCTGAGCCTTATGTCGTACAAATCACAGAGCTCTTTGAGCTTGGTGTTTTGGAACTGCATGCCATGGTCTGCATGCAATTCCCTCTGAATTCCATATCGGCAGATTATATTTTTCCAAATGAAGTTGATCGTGTTTGCCTTGTTGACGGTTATATAGGCTTCAGCTTCTACCTACTTGGTGAAGTAGTCTGTGGCCAGCAAGATATATCTCTTTCCTCCGGGGCTTCTAGGGAGTTCTCTAACGATATCCAGGCCCCCATTTAGCGAAGGGCCAAGGAGTAATGTTGGAATGGAGTTCTTCCGCGGGTTGACATTTCAGGGGGACAAACCTTTGGCACTTGTCGGATTTCTTGACGAACTGGGCCGCCTCGGTCATCATATAGGGCCAGAAGTATCCAGCCATCAGGGCCCTGTGGGCGAGGCTCTGACCGCCGGAGTGGTTGCCACATACTCCCTCCTGGATCTCTTCCATCAGTTTCCGCGCCTCTATGGGGCCTATGCATCTCAATATTGGCCCCATTGTCGATCTCCTGTATAATTGGCTCCCCACTATCGAGTATTGGGCAGATTTCAATCTAATCGACTGTGCTTCCCGGGGGTCTGCGGGCTACTCCCCTGTCATCAGGTATCGAGTGATGGGCCTAGGGCTGGCAATTTGAACACGACCCGCCAACACGACTCGAAACCCGCACGTTTAGTTGATACGCTTGACACAAAATTGACCCGAATTAGCACGATTAATTAATTTTTTATTAAAATATATTATAAAATATTAAGTAACGATTCTATAGAAAATATTTTTTAACAAATTTCTTGTGATTTAAATGAAAAATAATAAACTAATGAGCTAATTTACCTTAATAAAGTAAAACTGGAATGAAAAAATCAAGTAAATGAATAATTATAATGTTTAGAAGTATTGTAACACGTCAGTCTGACTGACGTTTTTATTAAACATGTAACCCGCAGGTAACACAAAACCCACACGACATTAAATGGATCGACACGAATGACACGAATTGCCAGCCCTAGATGGGCCCTATCCAGCACTCATCCTCAGAGGCAGTCGTAAATACGTGATACGCTGGATTTTCGTGGGGGGTCTCTTGCGTACTCGCCCTCCAGCAGAATCTCCATATGCTCGGTCGTCCCTCCCAGTGACGCGCTCTTGGCTAGCTCGTCGGCCTTCTGGTTCATCTCCCTGGGTACCTGCTCTATATCGAATTTGTTTAAGCGGGCTCTGGCCCCCATTGCCCTGGAGAAATACCTGTGTAGCCTTGGCTTTTTCACTTCGAAGTCTCCCTTAACCTACCTCGCGATCAGCTGCGAGTCAATCTTTACCGATATGTTTTCCACCCCAAAGTGCAGAGCCAGGTCTAAACCTTGGAGCATCGCTTCGTACTCTACTTCGTTGTTTGTTGCGTGGAAGCCGAGTCTTAAGGCTTTCTCTATTCTGAGTCCTGCTGGGGTCTGCAGAACTATTTCGATGCCTGATTCTGAGACATTTGTGGACCCGTCAGTGTAAAGGGTCCAGGTCGGCAGATCTCTGGTTGAAGATGCCAGCGGCGGGTCATGTGGTTCATCGAAGGACTGGATTTCTACTAGGAAGTCCGCCATAACCTACCCTTTCTTCACCGTCCAAGGTTGGTATTCAATGTCGTATATCCCCAGCTCGATGGCCCACTTGGTCAATCGTCCTGACACGTCTAGCTTGGCTAGGATCTGTCGGATAGGGAGGTCCATGGAACTGTCACCGAATGTGCTTCGAAATACTGCCTTAATCTCTTCTTAGCGGTCACCAAAGCAAGAACCAGCCTCTCTGCCGTACTGTATCGTGTCTCTGCATCCAGGAGTATGCGGCTTGTATAGAACACAAGCTTTTGTTTGACGTCTTCTTCAACAAATAACACGGCACTGATCGCCACCTCGGACACTGCCAAATATGCATATAGGCGCTGCCTTTCTGCCGGGGAGACCAGGATAGGCAGGTGACTTAAATATTGTTTGAGCTCTGTCAATGCTTTGTCTTGCTCTTCCCCCCAAATGACTGGGGAGCTTTTCCTTATGCATTGGAAGAAAGGCCTACATCGGTCGGACATTTTGGAGACAAACTGGCTGAGTGTGGCTATCTTTCCGGTTAGGCGCTGGACCTCCCTGACGGTCGAGGGTCTCTGCACATCCGCGATGGATGATAACTGGGTCGGATTAGCTTCGATGCCTCTCCTGCTTACGATGTGCCCCAAGAATTGGACGGAGGATACCCCAGAAGCATATTTTTTGGGGTTCAGACGCATCTGGTAGTATCTCAGAACCTGGAAACACTCATACAGATGCTCCAAATAGTCTGACGCTTCTTTGCTTTTTACGACCATGTCGTCAATGTATACCTCCATTGTCTTCCCCAACAGCCCGGCCAACATTTTGTTCATGAGCCTCTGGTAGGTCGCCTCTGCATTTTTCAAACTAAAAGGCATGCGCTTGTAACAGTTTAGGCCTCGCTCCATGATGAACGCTGTGTGGATCTGGTCTTCCTCGTAAAGAGGGATTTGGTTGTACCCAGAGTATGTATCTAGGAAGCTCATCCTGCTGAATCCTGCCGTTGCATCCACCATCTGGTCGATCTTTGGCAGGGGAAAACTGTCCTTCGGGCAGGCCTTGTTTAGGTTGGTGAAGTTTATGTAGGTCCGATCGTCCCCGTTTTTCTTTTTTACCACTACTGGGTTAGAGACCCAACAGAGGTATACGCATTCCATGACTAGGTCGTTCTCCAGCAGTTTTTCACCCTCTTTGTTGATGGCCCTGTTTTTCTCCAGCGCGAACCTTCGGGGCTTCTGCTTGACCGGAGGAAAGTTGGGGTCTATATTTAAGTGGTGACAGACACGCCTGGGGTCTATTCCAGGCATGTCGTTGTGGGACCATGTGAAGATGTCCCTGTTTCGTCTAAGGAATTCCATCAGCTCATCCCTCTCTGCGTCGGACAGCAAAGCCCCTACCAGGACTACCTTCTCCGGCTCTGACTTTTCCAAAGGGACGACCGTTGCCAGCTCCTCAATTGTGGTGTCTGGTTTGTCTGACTCCTCTTCGATCTGCTTCATATACGCTGGCAGGCGGTCCTTTGATTGCTACTTGTCTCTTGTCGAGGCGCTTATGCCCTCGTCGACACCCTTCAGGGTGGTCGAGAAGTACTTTCTCACAGAGGTCTGGTCTCCCTTGACGTCTATTGTATAGGTGCCATCTCTCAATTGGCACCTTAGGACCTGGTGGAGGGTGGACGCAACTCCATGCATGGCGTGAATCCATCCTCTCCCCATAATCGCGTTGAACGAGGATTGACAATCGATAACGTCGAAATCCACATCCAGGCATCTCTCAGCCGCGTGGACCTTTAAGGTCACGACTCCCAATGGGTCAACCTTACTGCTGTTGAAGGCGAACAGCGGCTGATAAGTTGGCCTCAGCATGTTCCGGTTCAAACCCATGTTTTCGAAGGTACCGAGAAATAAAACGTAGACGATACTCCCACCATCGATCAGGACTTTTCCCACTATCGAAGAATCGATCTGTAGCTTGACCACCAGAGGGTCGTCATAGGGCAGGCGCACTGTGGCTAAGTCTTGTTGGTTGAAAGCGATGGGGGCGGTTAAGGCGTAACTTTCCTCTGTCATCAGGTGATTAATGGAGTGCCCAAGACCCCTCAAATGCTTCACCCTCTCCTCGACCCTTCTATGGTGTTTCTCCCTTTCTTCTCGACTCTGGCTCGGTTCTGGTCTGCCGGTGATCACCGGCACTACCCTTAGGGTCTGCTCCCCTGATCCTAAGGCCTAGGCCTGCTTTCCCTTATCTTCAGTGGCGTCCCTTGTGGTTTGGCCTCCGCTTGCCTTGACATACTGCTTCAGTTTGCCCGCTTGGATCGCCATCATCACCTGTGCGTAAAGGCTACGGCAGTGGACAGTGTCATGCCAATGATCTTTATGGAACTGGCAGTACCTGTTTTTGTTCTTCATATTATCGGGAACGCCGGACTTCGGGGGGTCTTTAAAAATGCCTTTGTCTTTGTTCTGTAGAAAGATCACATTAATCGTTGTATTAAGCTCGAACTTCGGCAAGGGGTCTTTAAACGTCTTTTTTCTCTTGCTGCTTTCGTGGGTGGCCTAGCTAGGGGCCGTCTTTAGCGTTGATTACTGGGCTAGTGTGGGCCTTTTCGCCCCCTGCATGGCAAGGGTCTGCACCGGAGTAGTCGTGATCGCCGCAGAGACCTTGGGGGCTTTCTGGTGGCTTTCTAGCACCCTGAATACTCCTTCTGACTTTGCCAAGACGTCGGCCATGTCGTATGGTAGGTTTAGGAGCAAGTGGTCTGACAACATTGAGCCTGGCTGAAGGCTTCTGACGAAAGAGCTGGCGGCTTGGATCGTGTCAGCATCATGTATCAGGGATATCATATCCAAGAAACGCGACAAGTAGTCCCTTTTGAACTTATTCGCGGATTGCTCCAATCGGTCCAGGTCTCACATGGTCTTCTGCTGCCTCCTGGCGTTCGCATACTGTTTCAAGAATATTTTACAAAAATCTTCGAATCTGTTTATGGATCTTTCCAGGAGCTGCCTGAACCACGACAAGGCCGGTCCCGCCAGGGTCGTGGAGAAAACTTTGCAGATCACGGCCTCGTTCCTGGTCTCTAGGGCCATCTTTTGCTGGAATTGGTATATGTGATCAAGGGGGTCGGTCTTTCCCTCGAACGGCCTGACCGTTGGGGTCGTGAAGTCCTTCGGCTTAGGTTCTAGCTGAATCCAATCGGCGAAGGCCGTTCGGTTGATCCCATGCACGGCCTATTCTGCCATATCGGTGGGGGTTTGGCCGTGATGGACTCCGAACCTCCTGCTCAGCTCTGCCATCATTTCTCATTTCCAGTCGGGGAGCGCTTCCTCCAGGCCCTTCGGTCATTGTCTACCCATCACAGCCTCTGCCCGGGGGAGCCTCGTATGGCTTTGTTGTTCCTCATGCACAGCCGATCCTGAGGGTGCGGGGGTCTCCTCTCTGGCTAGGGTGTGTTGCCTTCTGGCTTCTTGCTGGACCTCTTCATCGATGTCAACCCTGTGTTCGCTTCTTGCCTCGCTTGCTAGCAGCCCCTCGAGGCGAATGTTATCCCTGCGGACCTCCGCGATCACCTCTCTTAGGCCTAGGATGGCCTCATGGGCCGCTTCTGCCTTCCTGTTTGCTTCTGCCAAGGCAGCGAGCATCTGGTCTAGCTTCCGCTCCATACTGGGTAGCGCCTCTAGTGGTCTCTCTTCTGCCTCGGGCAACGCACTCCTTGTTGTCATTCTCGAGGGTTCCATCTGCTGTCGTATGGCTTTCGTTCGGAAAAAGTGCTGTCGCAAAATTCCTACTCTTTCTTTCGCGCTTGGGTTCTCACAGACGGTGCCAAACTGTTGGCATGATTCTCACCAACTGCCCACATGTCTATACTATCCCGAATTGCTTCTAGCTCCAGGCTGTATCGGAGAGGCGAGGGTTTGCACCTGCAAAGACTTTCAGATGCTTAAGTCAGATATTCGTTCATTAGAAAGGATAGCCAGAATATTCAATACTCTCTTCTTTAGTGTATTTTTATATATATGTTCCCAGAGGGACGTGTGTGGTATTTATATTTCTAGAACTGAGGTACTATTGACTCCCAATCCTAAGATTGAGTACCTTTTAGTCAGATTAGCTCCAGAAATCACGGGCCGAAGTTATTGTAATCCCCTTTGATTGACGCGACTTACTCTCTGTCACTGCCTCCGATGTAAATTCGATAGGGAAGGACATCGACAACCCGCCGTTCTGTCAGAGTGGTTTGCCCAATGCACACATCTACCCAGGATCGCATTAAATACCTTGTCTGGGTCTGGGACTGTGCGCTGCCTCTAATGGTCTTCAGGCGGAAGACCCTTGAGGCTTCCGACCCCCAGCTGTCGAGGCAAGGGTCAGATTGAGCCGAACCCATCCAGGGTCTGGGATGGATTCGGCCTTGGCCCACGACGACCAGCGGGCCCATTTGCGTCGCGTGCGATTTACGTGACTTTTAGGTAATTTTCTTGTACACGCGTCTGCTAGTGTATTTCTTGCTACCTGTTCTGCCACTTCGTCGCCCACGTGGCGTACGATCTAAAAATGGGCCCCACATGTGGATAAAATTCGAATTAAAAAGTAACCAAACACCATAACATGCATAAGAAAAAGAATGAATTTAGTTGAACTATTTACCTGTTCGTTTTATAGGTCGAATCAAAAAAAAAAATCACCAAATAACTCATAGTCCACTCTGCATGCTCCATCAGCCCAAAACAAATTTGTTAACCTCCCATCATCGTCAGTGTCATGCATGTAGAAGAAGTCAGGATCTGGTTCTTTCTTTGCTTCAAGATAACCCATTGCTATGGACATGTCACAATCATTCTAGACTCCATATTTCTTTCGAACTCCTCCATACAAATCTGATTTTATACATCCTATCTTATCCTAACCTCCATATTGCTCTACCAAATATTGTCAAATGTGGCAATTCTTTATGCCAGACCTCTTCATCATCATCGATTGCTCTATAGCAGCTTTTGATAATTTTCTATTTGATCAAAGGAAAGATTTCTAGTAGGATAAAGCTAGGGGATGGTTGTGTTTTGTCTTAAAACATATAACAAACCAAGTACCAGTTTCTTTGTTAAAATTTATTCTGAAAGCTAGACAACATGTTCTTGTTGCATAACATGGTTCTCGGGTCCTATTTTCAAGATGTAAATATTTTTCTTCTCTAAAGGCTTCGTTTGAACATAACCAACTTCTAATTATTAACTCACCAAGTTTGTTTAATCTTCTCAGCTTCTTACGAATACTAAAACCGAGTAATTTTGAACTCAATTTATAGAACCTCTCAGCTTATTCCATTGTTACAAAACTCCTTACCCATCACCTCCCAGTCTTGCATGTCTTCAGGATTTTTATCAATGCCAAAGAAATCATTAAATTATTCCATACCTAGACCTCAGGATCAGTCCATTCATTATTGTTGTCAACACCATTGTCGTCAACACCATTCTCCTCATCATCTTTGTTTTTGGAAACAAACCCTTCACCTGTCATTTCCTCTTTCTCTTTAATATCATGTTCTTTGATTTGGTCTCCGTACTCACCCTCCATATTTACCCCAAAGACATTCAAAAACTCTTCATCGTCGTTCAAGTTCTTCATCGTCGTTCAAGTTGATAGTGTACTGGTCATTGGTTTCTTGATTCGAGTTTGATGTAGAAGTACTTACCATTTGATGGTTTTCTTGTTCAGTCGGTTTGTGATTGTCTCTGTTCTGTTAGTCGTAATTTTTGGGATTGAAGGAGTTAATTCTCACACCATTTTTCGAGAAACTTACTGAAAAAAAAAAAAAAAATTGGAATATTTTTTCTATGTGCCTTGAAATCGATTGAAAATAAAAAATAAAAATAAAAAAAACGTAATTTCTTGCTTATAATTTGATTTTAAACAATGAGAATTGGAACTCGAAATAAAAATGCATTGGAAAATGACACATATAATAGCTTTGGCAACTAACTTAATTAATTTATTCCCCAAAAATTCCTATTAACAACGACCAACGAATGTAAGCAAAAAAAATGCCAATTGGGGCTAGCTCAGTTGGTAAGGCTTTAGGGATGTGTATGTGAGTTTGGGGGGTCAGGGTTCAAGCCTTGGTAGTGTGTGTGTGATATTTTTCTTTAAATTTATAATAAGTAGTGGTCATTAGTTAAGCCCCACTTTTATAAAAAAAAATGTAAGGGGAAAAAACGACTTGTAATATCTTTGGCACTTGATACTTTAGGTTACATCAACATTATTATGTAAATATCTTTGGAAAATGACACATATAATAAGCTTTGAAAACGACACTATAAATATCTAGTGTTACATAATTTAACAAAAACAACTTCTAATACTGACACTTTGATATTTTAGGTCACATAATCATTGTTATTATGGCACATTATTATTAAAAAAATGACTCGTGTCACACTTTGCTTGTCATTAAGTTTCTTTTTAGGGGACTTATGGCACATTATTATTGAGTATTATTGTAATATTCTTATATAACTTTAGGTCAAACGAATATTGTTGTATCTCAATTACTAGTTCGATCAAAATCCGAGAAAAAGTCCCTTGTATATAGCACATTGTTTTCAATTTGACTTGTAACATTCATACTTTAGGTCATATGAACATTGTTGTGTCTTAATTACTCGTTCGATTAAAATCCGAGAAAAAATCCCTCATATATAGCATATTTTTTTCAGTTCGACTTGTAATATTCATACTTCAAGTCATATGAACATTGTTGTGTCTCAATTACTAGTTCAATCTAAATCCGAGAAAAAGTCTCTTGTATACAGCACATTTTTTCAATTTAACTTGTAAAATTCATACTTTAGGTCATATGAATATTGTTGTCTCTCAATTACTAATTCAATCAAAATCCGAGAAAAAATCCCTTGTATATAGCACATTTTTTTTATTCGACTTGTAATATTCATATTTTAGGTCATATGAATATTATTGTATCTCAATTACTAGCTCGATCAAAATCCAAGAAAAGGTCCCTTATATATAGCATTTTTTTGCATCAGTAGAATTCAGAAAAATCAATCTATGGTAGAATAACTAGTATGCTTTTTTATTTCTGTTGGTTACTACTATCTCTTCTCCGGTCAGCTCTGCAGAAGTGTTGTTGATGGTGATAAATCAGGAAATAGGTAGGATATGTATGGACTTTGATCTGGTTCTTGGTACATTTATATGTACTGAATCACTTGATCTATATATTTGTGGCATAATGGCATTAATAGCTGATAGTTGTTCTTGCAGGCTACATCTGTATCTACCCAAAAACAGTGACAAGCCTAAATCAGTCATTCCATTTGTAACCGATTGAGTTTTGGGGGGTCAACGCTAGAAGTTTTAGGGTTCAAGTTTGTTCGTGGGAAGTGGTACTTTTCTGCAAAAGATTAATTAATAATAATAACAATTAATTATGAATAATAAGTCTGTGGGCCATAATCTAGCACCACATACTAGATAGTTAAGATTATTCAATCAATTAGATTAGTGTACGAAAAATTAAATGACCAAAATATAAAGTGCTGAATTTAGCATGAAAGGATGCAAACAAGGGTCTCATTAAACAATCTATCTTACTAAATAACCGGAATCACGGATTTGTATATATTTAAAGTATTGAAAATAACTTAGGCGGTTTGCAAACAGGGTCGCATTACACAACTCAACTTGCTAAACAACTCATCCTTACGGATCTGCGAGTATTTAAAATGCAGAATTTGAATGTTAATGATTGTAATAACACAATATCTATAGTTATGTAGTTAGCATCCTGCAAGAATGTAGAACGTAAGAAATGATAGGATGAATAGCTCAGTATTCTAAAATCTGCAAAATAATAACCGTAATAATATAATAATTATAGATAATGTAATATGGATATATATATAAGTATTAAATGGTATATATATATTATATTATAAAAATATGTATATGAGTAAATAGGTAAATGAATTGTTTAATTGATAAGAAAAAGGTATATATATATATATAGACGGGGTTTCAATGGTTATGTCTCCATAAGTAACCATTAATAAAATATGTATAATAATAAATTTATTATATAAATTAAGGCAAGCATTGATTAAATTGACTGATTAGTACCTGCTATATAGGCTTAAGAATCGGTTAGGGTTTATAATTAATGCTAAAGATTGGTTTTTTTTTTTTTTAGGCGAGGTTGCAATTAATACCCGTAATGGAATCTAGATTCAGTAATGGATTGAATTTTGTTTCTTTTCTGTTTTATTTTATATTCCATATTATATTTAATAATAGGATTCATTTTTTTTGCACTTAATTAGATAATTTTTGAAAATTATGTTAGTCATTAAAATTGATATTATATCTGACTGTGTTGATTTGTTTTTATTTCAAACCCTAATTTAGTGATATAGAGTAATAAGATTTTGTTTCCTTTTTGTTTTATTTTTCATTCCATATTTTATTCAATAATAGGATTCATTTTTCTAGAAATTTTTCACTTTACTGCTCTACTTTATGAACTTTCTGACTCTGTGCCTCCAGTTTGTAGTCAATTTTTTAATTCTAAATATTAACTTTTTTGTCTTTATGCTATTCTAAAATTTTTCCAGTATATCTTTCTTGAAATCATTTAAAGAAGATTTTCCTTTTGAATCCGCCATTAGTTCTGTGTCCTTCAAAATATTTCAGTTTATTTGTAAAGCTGAGAGCTTGTAAAACATATAAATACCAATAGATTGATGGATATTAATAATGAGTAGAATACCAATAGTCATAAATTAAAGCAACATTTGTATTCGAGGATCCTAAGGCAATAATAAGTTTAAGTTTCATTAGGTGATCTTTTAATTAATTAGGGGAGGAAAAACGAGGAGTCTTCAAATTGAGATTCTCGAAAAATACAATATAATTCTCAAAAGGATGTTATAATTTTTCAAATAATCCATCCAAAGGTTATATAACTTTAAAAAAGGGAAATTAGTCATTTTACTCCCTAATATTTGCCATCAGTTTGAATTTGTCCCCTCAATTTTGACTTTGCATTCAGATGCCTCCTCGATGGCAAATTTGTTCTTCCATTGCTCTCTCAAATTTGATTTATTATTCAAGTGCTCTCTACAATGGCAAAGTTGTTCTTCTTTTACCCTCTCACTTTTGACTTAGTATTCAAATACCCCATAAAATGGTAAAATTTTTGTTCTTTTCCCCCTTAACTCTAGAACAATTAGAAAATTGTTAATTGACAATAGCCAGATAATCATTTTACTTTTTAAATAGCTAAATAAATATTTTTTACTATTTTTTTATATTAGATATTTCCAAAGAACTAGTTTTTATGATTAAATAAATAAAATAAACGAAAAGAGATAAAAGAAAAATAATTTTTTTAATAGTTATATATATATGTAAAACAAAAAAGAGAAAAAATAGCGCAATTTTTGCATTAATTCATTAGTGTCAAAATATTTTTAGAAATTATGCAGAAAATAAAACTGCATATTTTCATATCCGAAAGACTTTCTAGAAATGAAATGACTATTTGTCCTCTTATTTTTCATGAAAAATAGTCATTTTATTTTAGTCATTTCATTTCATGAAAATATGAAAATATGAGGGCAAAATTCATGATTTTTTTTTACATAACTTCTAAAAATATTTTGATAATGAATAAATACAAAAATTGCTCTATTTTGTCTATTTTTTGTTTTATATATACATATATAACCATTAAAAAAATTATTTTTCTTTTACTTCTTTTCATTTATTTTATTTATTTAATCATAAAAAGTAGTTGCTTGGAAATGTATAATATAAAAAAATAGTAAAAGATATTTATTAGCTATCTAAAAAATAAAATGATTATTTGGCTATTGTCTATTAATAATTTTCTAACGACGTTAGAATTGAAGGGGTAAAAGAATAATAACTTTACCATTTTAGTAGGTATTTGCATAATAAATCAAAAATGAGGGGGCAAAATAAGAACAACTATACCATTGTAGGGGGCACTTGAGTATTAAGTCAAAACTGAGGGGGAAAACTCATACTGATGGCAAATGTCAAGGGGCAAAATGACTAATTTTCCTTAAAAAAATCCCCCCTAAATATAACCTATTTTTTTTTAATCATGGCACAATAATGAGTGAATTTAAAAACATGAACCTAAGCACAACAATATTTAGTTGACCAAAAGTATCAATATTACATGTCGAACTGAAAAATAAATGTGCTGTATTTTGATCAAACTAGTAATCAAGACACAACAATGTTCATATGACCTAAAGTATAAATTTTATAAGTCGAATTGAAAAGAAAGGCATATTAGGAAATTATTATTACTATTATTTATTAGGTTTTATTTAATTGTTAGGTTATTTTTATTATGAGTAACTACTTTTAAGTTTTTTGCTTTTATCAGTTTCTAGAATTTGTCTATTTTCTTGTACCCAATTGCTTATCTATAAATAGTTCATCTATTTTATTACATTCAGAGTGTAATTATGAATAAATGAATGGTAATTGAAACAGGTTAGGTATGTGATTATGATATTACTGCATACTTAAAGCATTGATCATAGTGAGGAATATAACTTAGGTTAGGAATCCATGTTTATGTAATTATGATCTAGATCAATCTCAACTTGATACTTCTATTAGATTAATTTAGAGCTTTTGCTTAGGTTATTTAATATAAAAATGTTAGGTATGGTGTTTGTTTACTTAGCTTATACTAAGAAAATATGGTAGAAATTGCATGTTTGCCAATTATCTACGCTTATCTACTTAGCATGTAAACTAAGGAAAAAGGTTAGGTATGTTGTAATTCCTTTTTTGTTAGGAAAATACCAAAAACATCAATGTGCTTTAGCAAATTACCAATTTCCACTCTTAATGTTTCAAAACACAAAACTATATCTCTTCAATGTGTAAGATTGGATCAAATTCCGGCCTTGAGTTAAATTTGGTCAAAACTAAATTAAAAAAAAAAAAAAAAAAAAAACCCTTATTTGTTCCAGAACCCTAAAACCAAACACCCAAATTGTTTTTTAAAAAAATATTGTTGTATAAATTTAAGCTGTTTAGTTATAGGTTTAATGAGTCATTTGATTATTTCACCAGGGCCATTTTGGTCATTTAAATAAATATAAATTGACAAAACTTAGTGAATTGTAGAATGGATAATTCTGACGTAATTTAAAAAACTCATGGGAAAACTTTTATAATGGATAATTCTGACGTAATGTAAAAAACTCATGGGAAAAGTTTTATTTTTCTAAATCCACAATGGTAGAAACTAGTATTTTGTTAAAACATAGGGACGATTTTTGGTATTTTTCCCTTTCTTTTAAGTATAATTTTTTCCAGTTAAAAAAAAAAAAGAAAAACAAATTCTTTCACTTATTTGTGTTAATAACACAATGGTCCTTTGATTATTCCAATTATTATAATTTGGTCCCTATTTTTTCAAATTTTGGAATTAACTCCTTTAGTTAACTTATTATTGGAAATTAGAGTCATCTAAAAAAACTAAAAACAAAACAATCAATCAATTAATACTAATGAAATTGTAGTCATACAAAGAGCATGTTCCAACCATGAGGGGGCATCTTCAATCCAGCAAACAAAGTAATTCAAAAGAAAAGGCAAAATTGGCTATATAATGGGCTACAACAGTACAAACACAAGAATTATGTCTAATAGATTTATCAATTTCATGATAAGGGATTCTGATATCCAGGACCACGAGACCAAGCTCTGTCTCGCATTTCAACTTCCTTTTCAGCATTAACAACAAAAAAGCAATCTGACTATATCTCGGTAGGCCAAATACCAATATCTTTAGCAAGCACAACACTACCTCGAATTGCTAGAGCTTTAGCTAATGCTACGTCTGCTCCTAGACAAAGCAGCCATAATTTCTCCTTTATGATTTTCACAGTGCACGTGGCAACTAGAGCTGTAAAAAAAGATCAGGCTATACGGGCTGGCATAGTCCGGCCCTAAAATATAAGAATAATGTTATAAGACACCAGTAGTGCCCAGCACCACAATGATGTGTTAGTTTGTCACTGGCAAATCATAATTATAATTCAGATAGGGTCCAAATGGGACCCAATTTATTAATTAAATCATCCAGTGACAAACAGATATGTCATTGTGGTGCTGGGCACCACTGGTGCCTTATAGCATTGCTCAAAATATAATGATTCGAGTAAAATTGACGCGGCTAGCTTTTTTTATAAAAAAAATAGACTTTTTTAATCCAGTTTTTCAGAATGACTTTTCTAGTCCAATTTAGGAAACGAAAAGTCTAAAACGCCCTTACCTTCTTGTAGAGAATAAAGAAAAAATTGACCAAAGCTGGGGTTGTCTCTCCCAAAGCTCTCCCCCCAGGAAGCTCGGAAGCTCATCGCCCCGCTCACTTCGGACCAGCTCCTCGATATCCTCCAGGAGGCCATCACCCGCCATGCCGACGTGCTCGACACCGGGCGATCGCAATGCCTTCCAGCCGAAGCTCTTCATCAGGGGACTCGGGCGGGACAACACCACCGAGGGCCTCTACACCCTCTTCTCCGCTTACGGCGAGCTCGAAGAGGCCGTCGTGATCCTTGACAAGGCCACTGCGAAGAGCAAAGGCTACAGCTTCGTCACGTTTAGGCACGTCGATGGCACTCTCCTCATCCTCACGAAGCCCAACAAGAGGGTCGATGGGAGAATGACGGTGCCGCAACTTGTCCCGGCGAGCCAGGCCCGAGCCTATTACAACCTGTGTTCGACTATTTTGATTCTTCTCCTAAGTTATTGTACTCGCTCTTCCTCTAGGCCGAGAAGAAACCAGTGTTTCAACTCTTTGCTAAGCTATTCGGCTTCATGGTCAATGTTCTCGCCAAATCGAGGGAGTTCAACTCGACTTGGTCACTGATTCTTGATAGAATTAGCAAAGAGGATGATATTACGACAGGTGGATATTATGACCTTATTGACTCTTCCACAAGCTTTTTCCATTTTTTTTTCGGGCAAAAATTTCCTTTGTGTGAACTGCTATGGAGTTTGAAGACTAGATTTTAATAGTTTGGCTGATTTGATTTGATACAAAAGAGGTCCTAATGAAATGTGTATATATATATATATCCGTTGATAAATTTTCGCAATTTGATAAATTTGCTATTTAAACCTATTCTGGTTTTTGGGTCCATGATTTTTTGGCCTTTTCATTGATAATTTATTTCTCAATTGTTTAGAACATGTGTTGTTGGATCACTGGTGATGTGGTGTGGAAGATTAAATTGTACAGTCCTCCACATTTCCCATACCTAACAATATTGAAAATATCAACCTCACCCGAATACCCAGATAGTAATTTTGTTTATAATATATTATTGTTGGGATAATGATGCTTAATCCCTTTTCATGTTCTAGTTCTTTAGCATTTTCCTCAAAACGTTTCTCCGATGGAAGTATATGGTTAGTTGGCACTTTGAAAAATCTATAGAGTTCATTGTTACAGGTGTGTCTTGGCATTTTATGCTCACGTCTGTTCCATCAGGGCCCTACATTCTTATTTTAAATGGTTTATCTTTGATTTTTGTTTAAATTAGTGTTTCATAGTTGTAAGGCATTTAGCGTTTTAGTTTGTGACGTGCAGAGTTTGGCAACTGTGACTCTATGTGTTGTGACCTCACTCTTTACTTGGTTCCTAGATGCTTAAATAAATTAACGATTATGTGCCTGTCACTATTATATATATCTGTGTAAATGAGTTAATACTCTATGGTGTTATTTCTATTTCCGATTAACTTTGATTAGAAATATTTGGCCAATAGCTATGAAATATGACTTGCAGTTAATGAAGTGTATCAATATGCAAAGGATCAAACCCATATATTTAATTTTTAAAAGAATCTCTATCTATTCTCTCATTGCATCATCCAAACGTTTAGCTATTAACTCACTTTGGACTAGTTTTAAATTTCTTCTTTTTCTTTTTTGAGTCACAGATTAACCTTTTATTGGAAAACTAAAGAATAGAAACTACAGAGCAAATGTTGAAGATCTGTGAGTTATATGAAGTTGTAATAATTTTTGTGACTTATAGTCATAAATCAGATCTTATATTTTTTTAGAACTATAAGAAATCTATAGATGTCACGGACACTACTAAACTTTTTTTTTTTAAAGAATATACACTACTAATCTTGATGGTATGGTTTTTCATATGAAAAATAGGTTTTCTTTAGTTTAGAGTATTGTTAGACATTGTTATAAACTATTATGCTATTGAAAGTAGTCACAAAATATGTGACTGTCACAACTTTTATGACTCTAAATCATAGATCTTGATTACTGCCAAAGATTGTATAACCTAAAGTTACATATTATTACTTTTAATTTGAATGAGAAAGGTTGACATTGTGACTTAGACTCATAAATGAAGGTAAAATGTAAAAATACAATAATAAAATCTCACAATGTTTGTAACAATATAAAATACATTGTAACTTTGAGTCAAAAAATTGTAACAATATTCATAACGATATAAAACAAACTGTGACTACTTGTCACAAAATTATGACAAATAGTAATAAAATTATAAGTAATATAATAATTTAAAACATACGGAGAAAATGTGTCAAAAATATTGTGACCATCGTCCACAAAATTATGGCACTGCAATATTTGTAACGATGTAAAATAAACTTTGACCATCAGTCATAAACTTGTGACAATCAGTAATAAAGCATAAAATGAAAAAATGGAAGTTTTGGAATGACGATTTTCTCTCTCTCCAAAAGAGACTATAAAAATCATTTTTTCAAACTATAAAAGTCATTTTTTTAAAAAGGACTAAAAAGTCTATTTGCCAAAAAAATGGACTAGCTGCGTAAATTTCCCATGATTCGATCTTGCCCGGCTCTAAGGCTAAGTCAGGCTGGGCCATAGGTTTAAGCCCATCAGTCTGGCTAGCCTGCTCGACTAAATCATGGACCAGGCTGGGCCATCTGTTTTTTAGTTCAGGCTAGCCCACTCCTCTCGGCCCATTCGGGTTGCGCCACTCAGCCCATTCGGGTTGGGCCGAGTGGCCCATTTTTCTAGCTCCAGTGGCAACCAAACCCACATTTTTTTAGGAGCTATAAATGTTTTAGTTTTTTTTCCTATAAATTAAATTAGTAGTACCAAGGACAATGTCTTTGATAATAATTTTGACAAAACTTCCTTGGGCAAGGATGAAATATTGGCTCTTGTGCCAAATTTTATTAAATTTTAACCAAAAGCTTTAAATTTAGTACCAAGGTACTATTTTGACCTACTTTATTTTTCAAAGTGCCACAGCCAAACAATGTCATCTTTGAGCTTATATACCTTTGGCTAGGACTTTGTCCTCGATACTGAGCTTATAAAAGTCTGCAGCCCTTGCTGCCTCGTCTTCCCCAGTCGTTTTGCTCTACCAAAAAAGCTATCTCTCTCTCTCTAAAACCCTTCTCTCTCTGTCGTTCTCTTGCTCGATCTCTTCCTCTCCCCCTTTTTCACTCTCTCTCCCTCTCCTTTTATGTTGCTCTCACCAAGTACTCCACCTTTGGTAGCCTCAATTCGTCTCCCTATTCCACCGCTGCCAAAGGCCATAATGACGGTTTTTTTTTTTTTTTTTGTCAAACTAATTTTTTCATATTTTGGTTTTGATTTCATGGAGCAGATTTTAGATTTATTTTTTTGTGTATACAGATTGTATATCGGTTACTTGAGAATGGAGTAAATGTGAATTCCATGAATTAATGTAGGCATGTATGAGATTTTTACTACTTTTGGTTTTCAATTCGGATTTTGTTTTGTTAATCACATAATGTTTTCAATTCTAGGTTGATTTATATTTCTAGTATTTTTTGTTCGACGAATTGTGACCAAACACAACAAAAAAAGAAAAAGAAAAAGAAACTTTGATATGGATCTACATAATTTGAGACTAATTCTCCAATCAATTGTTTTGGTTTAGGTTGTGTAAAGAAAGCGTAAACACAAGCATATCGATATGGTTATTGGGAAGTCGTACAAACTCTTCTGCTCTTCAAATACAATGTGAGTTTTTTTTTAAAAAAATGAGTTATTCATTATTATGTTTTTAGTCAAACCTAGAGGAGGCAAAACAGGTTAAACTGACCCATTGCCTGTCATTGTGCCCTACGGGCTGGCCCGGCCCGACCTATATTAGAACGGGCTGGGCTCGACCTGGCCTTAGGTTTAGGGCTGGGCTATTTTAAATAAATTTAAATACAAATTCTTTTCTAATACTTATAAATACACATTCCCTCACTCTTTTTTTCACACTTTTAATTTTTAATCTAATTCTAAATAATTTTCTTAAGGTTTTTGTTTTAAACTTTTTTTATCAAGTATTCAACTTATATTTTTTAAAAAGTGGGGCTTAACTAATGACCACCACTTAGTACAAATTAAAGAAAAATAGCACACACACACACACTACCAAGGTTTGAACCCCTGATCCCCCCAAACACACACACACAACCCTCAAACGTTGGACCAACTGAGCTAACCCCAGTTGGCTTCAAGTATTCAACTTATATACTTTTAGCTTATTTAGTTATTTTTAAATTTTTATCAAAAGAAAAAAAATATAACATATTAATTACTTCTTCATAAATTTTATTTTTAAATTTCAAATATTTTTAATTAATTATACATATAATAATATTATCTTTTTTAGATTTTTTTAATTTTTTAAAGTGGGCTAAGAACGATCTGGTACGATCGGCCCGTTTTGGCACGTTATGGGCCCAGCGGGCCTACGGGCCCGTCCTTCCTCCCAAGCCTGCTTTGGGCAGGTTAGGCCAGTACGGCCCGCCCATTTTGCCACATCTAGTCTAACTATAGTGGACACATTGTAAGGAACTAAACTCTGCTTTTAACACCTTAGTTTTTATTCGATGGAATTAGTTCATTTGCTTATAGCTATGTGATTTTCTAATTAAATTTGAATTAGTTAAAATAAAATTAATTAAAAAAACTCAGTAGTAATGCAGTAGTCCTTGCTATTGAATTGAAAAAAAAAAAAAAAAAGAAAACTGAGTAGCAATAGTGAGGACAGCTCCCTATTGGTTCCGCAATAGAGGTAGTAGTGACGGAGTACCTGCGACGATGTGGCCTAAGAAGAAAGTCCTCGCTATTACCAATACCCGCATTTAGTGTGTTGGTATGGATTTTGGTCCGTGAACCAACACGCACATATTCCTTTGAGTAATTCTTTCTCAAATGAAGCCAAAACCCAGATTTGATATAGGTGTGGTCTATACAGCCTTGAAAATGTTATAAATAGAATTTTCACCAACTGATGAAGGGTGGTACCGATATGGCACCTGCCAAATCTCCTCCACAAAAGGGTAGTTAGTAATGTATTCAATAAAGTATTTGAATGAATAGTAAATGAACAGTAAAGGAGTTGTAGGAGGAGAAAGGACAAAGAGACAATAGGGTTTCCGGGATCTATGGCAGCTTACCTCTTTCAGGTGATTATGGGACTATTTATACTGGCTTTGTAGTCCTCAAAATGCTAGAGTTGATGTCTATGTGTCCCTGAAAAGATAGAAGGGAATCTTACTTACCCGCTTGTGCAGACAAGAGCATGTGATTAGGCCAGGTATCACCTATTTCTCCACTTGCGCCGTCCTTATCTTATTTCTTAATCAGAGCTATGTTGCTACTTGGTGGTCAGCTACTTCCTTTCCTAGCCCTTATCGGTCTTTTATTATGGGTGCTTACCTGGTCGGCATGTAGTGTAAATGTCCACTAGGGGTTAGTCTTTAATTCGTGGATTTAGCTCTCTCGGTACCACATCTAAGTGTTTTGCCCCTCAAGCCCTGCTCAACTCTTCCTTGTTGGTTGTATGGCAATGCTAGTATCTGATCTTCCACTTTTGTGGGCTTGGTCGGCTCGTAGTAGGTTTCACATCATTTTGAGTGTACTACTACGATGTGTCGTTTCTCATTCGACCTGTCATGTGTCGTTTTCTGATTGGATTGGAAAAATTACCCCTAACATAGTGCAACTAGGTTGAATACAAAATTAGACATTAATGTTTGTTACTATGAATTTGACCCTCATCTAATAACCTTGACTAGATAAAATATGATCAAACAAGACTAACAATCATATATTTAAACAAATGAGTCTTCATGGTCTTCTTTTTTTTTATTTTTCTTTGCTTCAAATTGAAATATATTTATTCTTAGGGCATGTGAGTGAAGGCCTTTCTTTGCAAAAACAATAACAAATAAATGAGAGTGTGTTCTTTTGTTTTTCCTTTCTGAGGTAAAGTTATTGAGAGCTTTAGTCGTCTTATTTAGTGTCTATTTAAATTTTTAGCTTTAATTTATGAAGATAAAATCATAATAGAACATACTTATTATTTTTTTTTTAACAATATACTTATTTTTTTTTACAATATAATTGAACACACAAGTAAATATTTAGTGTCTTATGTTAAATAAACTGAATAAGCAAAAATAATGTACACATAACTCTTTGGAAATCCCAAAAATATTTTGTAGGACTTTTTAGCTAAATTTCTGAATATTGGATCATAGACTGCAAAATGGCAGTTTTTCAAACACCATTAAAAAAAAGGGCAAAATTTTGAAAGTTATTTTTCATATTTAGTATATCAAAATATAGTGATTTATTTTTCAAAAATTGATTTTTTTAAAAAAAATTAATTTACATTATAAAAAATAGATCAACTAAAAAATTGCCATTTATCAAAATAAAATTATAAAACAGTCATTTATTAAAAAGGTGTAAAAGAAACGACCATTTTTTAAATTAATCTATAAAAAAAAGGCCACTTATTATAAATACTCTATTTTGTAAAACATAGCAAAACAAATTTGATTTTTTATGGTAATTTTTCATTAAACAAAAACTGAAAAATTCTTGATTTTGAAATTATTTGAAAAATCTTAGATTTTAATTAGAAAAATACCATTTTTAAAACTACTTAGAAAAATACCACTTTTCATTACTTGATTAGATAATGTCATTAAAAAATACCAATTATGAAGAAAAGTGACATTTTACTAAATATATATTAAAAGTGTTAATTTTCTAAAAGAACTTTTAAAAAATGATATTGTTCTAAATCATTCCGTGATTTTTCAATTTTTAGTACTTTAGGCCTCAACTTTTGTGATAAGTCTAAGATAACATGATATTGTAGAGGTGTTTATGGCTAGTTTAGCTGGTTTAAATCGTCAATCTATAAACCAAACTACATGTGTGGTTTGACCAATCTGCCAAACCATGCGGTCTATATTGGTCTACTTAAACCAGCCAGACCACACCTACATTTTGCGGTGCAGTTTGAGCAATTTCCACGATTTGAAAAAATACAAATATCAAAGTAAACATATTCCAAATAATGATATATAAAGAACATTTTTAACATAATATAAATATTTAAACAAAAAATAACATACTTAAAGCTTACAATCAAATCGAAAATTCTGGTCATTTTAAACGTAAATTAAATCTAAATCGAAATGTAAGAGCAATCCTGAAATTTAGAATATCTTAAACAAATTACAACACAACTATAAATCTGAAGTAGGATAGCTTAATAAACAGTAATACATGCTACAATAACAATAAAGACTTCAAACTTCAACTTAAGCTTTAAGCTGCGAAAACAAACTTATATTACACATATAAAAAAAAAAAATGGGTTGACTAGTTATTTGATTGTTTCGTGGCCCAAAACTCAGTATATAACTAAATTCTAAAGCTTATAGCTAAAATATCTAAATCATTTAATGACAAAAATATAAATGTAATATATTCAACAATCGAACCACTTGTAGATCAACCAAACCGCAAGTACGGTTTGGTAAGTTTATCAGACCGCGCAGTCTGAAAGGGGCAACTAAAACTGGCCAAACCACACCTACATTTTGAGGTGCAGTCTGGCCAGTTTCTGTGGTTTAAAACTCGAGTTCAGACTTTCACACCTTAACTGTTTCACTTTTGTTTCAATTCAAAAATCTTCTCTTTTTTAATAAGAAAAAACGTAACATAATTAAATCTCTCAACATAACGAATAAAAAAAACTTTATCAGATAATTAATCTCACTAGTTTATACAACATATTGGCTACTCACCAAATTCCACCACACAACAAATGAATTAGTGACTGATCAATTATTAACTTCCACCTAAAATTAGAGGACAATAAAATAATTCACATGATACAACAAATTAATCACACAAAATGCTACGGATATTTAAAAAAATTACAATTCATAGAAAAGGCCAAAGGCTAAAATGATAACAAAGAATCAAAGGCAAAAACAATCACAAAAGATAAAGAATAATCGAAATGAAAGCTACAAATCTCAGCTACAAAAGAAAATGATTTTGAGAGAGTGGGAGCAAGCAGATGAGCCTTGTCCTTCGAGCGTGAGAGCGCGGAGCTTCGACCTTTGAGTGAGAAAGCATAGGTAGAGCGTGAGCGTTGAGTGAACGTGGCGATTGAGAGGACAAGAATGCGAGAGAATTGGATGATATAAGAGAGAGAGAACATTGACTTGCTATTGCGGCAGGAGAGTGATGGGTGAGGTGTGAGAGACAAGACTTAGAGATGAAACCCTAGTAAACGCTAAGGTAGTGTTTAGTTTAGGGTAATGGACCATGGAATAGAATACGGATTCCTAAAGCTTAGTTATTCCATTGTTTGGTTTGTCTTTTAACTCAGGAAAAGTAATTCTGACCGGAATGATTTTTCATCCACTTGACAGAAATGTCTTTCTACAATTAAACCAGTGGATATCTCATTTCATTCCACCACAAAAGTTTACATGCCAAAATTGCCCTTTTGATCTCTCTGATAAACTCTCCTATGCCTCAATGCTTGTGGTCCCCGTCGTCTGAGCTCTGGCCAAAGTCGTTCTCGTCACTGGAACTCCAACAGAATTCGTTCCCATAACTTGAACTCCAGCAATAATTGTCGTTGTATAACCTTTTTCATAGCTATCTCAGGCATCTTTACTGTCTGAGTTTGGGTTAAGAAAAATGCCAAATTGCAAAAAATCAAATTAAAAATGTCTATGACCTGCACTATTGAAGCAGTCCTCTGATGTGATTTGATTTTCATTTTATTTTTCATTTTTTTTATTTGGGGAAAAATAAAAAGAGATGATGATGATTAAAAAAAAAAAAGAAAAAAAAAAGATGATGATGAAATAGATGGAGTCTTATATTTACTAAAGTTGTTTTCGATTGAGATCCAATTTTATTTTAGGAACTCTTTTAAAAAAATAATTCTTTCTCCCTTTTATTTGTCATAATTTATCTTTCAAAATTCCTATTTTCATTTTATTACAGTATATTTATTAATCTATTCTCAAATGAAGGGGAATTTTTGTCAAGTAAAATCTATTAATTAATTTTTTTAACTTTTGTAATGTGAAGAGTAATCTACTCTATATAATATTAATTTCATTCCATTCTATAATAAACCAAGCATAATAATCTTGATTCAGGCATTAATTCAAAAATATCAACCAAACAAATGAAACAATTTTCTTTTCCATTCCATTCATGTTCTCATTTCATTCCTATTACCATTACCATTCTTTTTCCAGTTTTGTTTTGTAACTAAATTGCAAAAATCCGGTTTTAATTAAGGGTGTGAGAGTAATTTTTGAACTAATAACAATTTGGTAATTCGAATTTTCAAATTATTTAAATAAAAATATTTGAACTGAATATAGACTCAATCAAGTGTAAGTTCATTTAGGTTAAAAACATAAATATTTTTTTAAAGAGAGGGACCAAATTAAAAGAATCTTTTAACAACTGTGGATATAACTACATTTTTAAAGAGATTTTCAATCAAATCTAGGACTGCCATGTGTCCCGCAAGCAACAATGCCCCTCAACTCCCCTATAATTGCCCAAGAGCCCCTCTTCTTCTTCATTGGAAACCAAACAAGAGTCAAAACTCTGCCATCTCAGCCACCATCGCATTGTTGCTCCGAATGCCAGATGCACTAGCCTACCCTCTTCCCCACTCGCAGCGTCAGTAGCCTCGCCTCTCACCGAGCTCGGACACCGAAGCTACGAGATCCCAAAGTTTTCTCCTGTAGTTCGGTTTTTTGGTCACAGAGCTCTGTCTGACATCCTAAGCTCACACCGCTGGCACTTGTAGCTTTGTCTCGTCATTGCCGTCAGTTTCTTACCAGTTTCAGCCGTCAATTCGCCGCCAATAAGAATTTCTCTGATTTGGCCATTTTCAAAGAGTTTGTAGCATTTTTAAAATTATTTTTGTAAAATAGTTATTTTGCTCGAAATAAATATATAGCATTGTAGAGGACAAAAAATCATGAATAATGATGGTTATTAGGCATTGAAATGATATCCAGAAGTGTGTTAATTTTCGAATTGAAAAGCTAGGCGTTTTACAAATAAATTCCAACAAGAGACTTTTTTGTAATTCTCGAATTTAAAGTCTGTTTAAGGGTCAGGACCTCGAAACTGAATTCTGATTTCGAATTTGGACTCAGTGAGGTCGAAAGACGAACTTTGATTTAAAAAAAAAAATCGATATATTTTGAACTAGCACGAAAATTGAGGTATGAAGCCTTTGAATAGTGTTATTTTGTGTGTCACAAGTCGGGTCTCGTCCCCAGATCTAAATTTGATAAATTATATATCTAACCTAGCTATTTTGGACACCAGGAATGCAGGTGGTGATATCTGTTTTTCCATTTGAGGCTCCATTGGAAAAGTCAATTTTTAAAGTGAGCTTACGGGAATCCTAAAACGATTGTCTGAGTACCCAAGTGGCGAACGGAAAATTCTTCGACCGTCGTTAGCATGATATAACTATCATCTCAAGGTAGGAATTTAATTGCCTAGTTTTATACTTATTTTGATCTATAATTGCATTATAATTGATTTATGAAAAATCGTGAATTTTACGATGGTTTGAAAATATGGAAACACGTTAGATTATACTGAAATTAGATTGTGTGATTTTTGTATATATTTTTAAATTGTGATTATGGGGTAATACAGCAATGTGCTGCCTATGTTACAGTAAATCCCAGAATAATGCTAAGTGGGATTTTAAAGCATGATTTGATTTATTCTTGGATGTATGATTATTGTGAACTATTACATATTGTACATACCATAGGATCACACACTTAAGTTCCATTATTGTATCGGTAGATTAGATCGCTGGCAAGTTATTGTGCACTAGGTGAAAGACCTAAGCCCATGTGTAGGTATTTGTTGACACACTTCCGAGTAGTGTCAGGATATGCTTTTGGTTTTGGTTTTGGTTTTAGTTTTGATTTTGAATATGTGATTATTCTTGATCTCAAGTATTTTATAAACTTGGTTTATAAATAGAATTTGGAAAAGTACTAACAATATAGGTTTGAGAAATTACATCCATTCGAAAAGGTAATTGAATTCCTACTGAGCATGTAAATATTCACCCTTTATTTTTTTCCTCTCAGGCAGTGCTCAATGTAATCTTGGAGATTTGAGAGTAGAGTAAAGAGGAGCTCGCTAATGATGTAAATAATTGTTAACTATGCAAAATACTACTGTTTAAACTTCTTAGCTTGTAATAATATTAAGAGCTCGTATCACAGATTTGGTCTGTATAATTATTCTGCCTAAACTGTGAGGATGATGATGAAACATGGTTTTATTTTATAAATTTTATTATCAAAATTCATCTAACGATGGTCGCAAAAATGTAGGAATTTTAATTTGAAAACTATTTTACAAATTTTTCTAGAATAACTATTGAATTATCATTTATGAAATTCCCTTTCTGCCACTGGCTCCGAGTTTGGGTCGTGACAGAAAAGTTTAGTATCAGTGTGGATGTTTATCTATCTAGGATATGACACCATTAGATTAGATTGTAATTATTTTTTCAAAAAAAAAAAGTGCATAATTGTCTCACTAACACTTTGGCATATTAATACAAACTAGTAAGATGTGTCCAAGAAGAAGAGTACCGAAGCAAGAGCCAAGAACTGAAATTCTTCCACCACAACAATAAATTCTTGATCTTTTAGTAGATCTATATGATGCCCTACGTACAATACTGGGGCTAAGAGCTGAACAAAACCCCAAAGCTCGACAAGCAAGCCTTTTCAAAGATTTTATCAAGCTAAATCCGCTGTCATTTGATGGTAAACCTAACCCCACTGCAGCTAAGAGATAGCTTAAAGACATTAAGAGGATCTTTACGACCATTGGGACACCAACTGAGTTCCAAATAGTCTTTGCCACCTTTAAACTCACTGATGGATCTGTCAACTGGTGGAGATGATTAAATTGTCACGACAAGAAACTGACATGAACTGGAGTACCTTTGAGGGAATGTTCAGAGATCACTATGCAAATGCTAATCATAAGGTTACTATGATTAGGGAGTATGAATGAGTTAAATAAGGTGATATGACTGTGAATAAGTACTATATCTGATTCATAGAGTTAGCATATTACACCCATGCACCTGGGATAGACTATACTCTTCAGATTGTCAAGTTTATGGAAACCTTAAGACCAACCATCCTAGAAAAGACCGTGACTCAGCTTTTTGACAACCTTGTTGATCAAGTTGCTGTAACACAAAAAGTTGGAGCCATACTTGATAACAAGTCAACTATGAGGGTGTTGGAATAATGTTCTCTAAAGCAGTTTATTATTTCGACATTATAAATAATTTATTATCTGATTATTTATTATCTATTTGTTGTTAATAAATTCCATGTTATGAATTTTATTTCATTTATGTCCCATTGATATACATGTGATGTGTATGTTTATCTTATGCAAACATCTAAAAGATTCTGAGATATATAATGAGTAATAAAGAATTACTCGTATGATGAGTTCATATGTGAGAGACATTATATTCTTTATTTCATTATGTCTAAATTAAATTGTTCGCATTCTGCATATTGAAGATGGAATACTTTACTATGCCATATAATATAGTGTTATTTATTTAATTAATGAAGTCTCCAATTATCGAAGTGAGTCTTCGAATAGAAACACTAATGTGTTATAAGAAAGTTATAACAGCATCGAACAGGACCTAGTAAATTAGAATTTGAGGTTAAGTGCCGTAACTCAAATTTCTATTTTCACTAATCTAGCATTATTGTAGAAGAACTTAATCCTAGTGATTAACGAACTTACTTTCATGTGTTTTGTCTTTTTGAGTTACTAGAGGACTAGTTCCGATTTATGGTTCGAACTCTGGTATCTTGGAAGATAAGGTATATGAAATGTGTAGAACGTTTTTCATGATGGACACCATGCATATGATGTCACTTTGAGTTTTTTCAAGTACTTGGATAATATAAACCAGGGCCCCGGTATTCACTATGTGAATTTGACTATGTTGGTATAAGCAGATACAAACACCGTAGTCAATTATTATCCATTAGATGAAAAATGGCAACTCAAAGGTAAATATGTACTAAGAGGTAATACGGTAATTTTACCCTACTAGTACGACATTGCACAGGGGATATGTCTGCAGGTATAGAATATGCTAAATGGATCAAGCTAATTAATTGTTAATAAACTTCACAGAAAATAAAAATTGCATTTAGTCCAAGAGTTCAATATTGGGCCTATAGTGGTATGCCCTTATATTAATGGATAAGACCCAATCATAATTAAGAGTTAATTAAGATAGTAAGTATATGGTCCATTCGAGCTTGGGGTTTATGGATCTGTCTAGTCCTCTGTCCAGCTTAAATTAAAGCCAATAGTTATTTGATAAACAGTTGAGCCCAACAAGCCCATTAAGGGTTTACTAATCTCTCTATATATATAGTTAAGAGAAAAGTTCGCTGACTGTATAATTAAGTGTTACACGTGAAACACCCCTAGAGAAGAGAGTGTCACACGAAAACCAGAGAGAGGAAAAGCAGAGAAAAATTGGCCACGCTAGGGGATTCACTGTCCTTGGTATTACGTCCATCCCGGAGGAATCGATTCTAGGAGATTGTCTTCTTGTTCATCTGCGAATCTCTTTGTTGGGAATCAAGAAGATGACCACCCACCAGATCAATCAAATGGCTTTTGATAATAGTCGGGAAGACGAGAAGGTTGTAGAGCGAATCCGGGTATTGTTCTTGCCTAGATCAAGAGTTAATTTATGTTAGATCACGATCCGAAAAGTTTTGTAAATAGAAAAATTTTAAACGACCAATTCCGCTGCATTTCTTGATTTTACAAAATTATGGTGTTCTTGAAAATGATTTTATAAAAATATTTACCGAGAATTTATTCTAGTAAACACCAGCAGAGGGAAAAGTCGAGGAATAAGAGTAACGACAGGAAGGCCAACAAGAGAAATCAAGGGCAGTGGCAAACACAGAATTCTCAAGGCAGTAGTTTTTCAGGGAAAGGTCGATTTGGCCTATAAAGATGTTTTAACTGTAGCTAGTAGAGCCACCAGAAGAATCATGTCCTTTCCGCCAACAGAAGCCAACATTATCTCAAGGCAGACCACAAGGAAGTTAGAGTGTCTCTGTACCATTTCATAGTAATCAAATAAGACTAGTACAAGCCTAGAGCCAGTCCCAAGCATTCAACTCTTCTCCTTACCAGCAACCTTATAGTTCTCAGTACCAGCGCCAGTACAGACTACAAGATTTAGGCTACAATCAGAGTTTCCAAACTCCGCAAGCTTCTGAGAATCAAGGAGGAAGCGGATACACCAGCATCGGTTCAGGAGCTAATGGCAACTGACCCGGTCAGAGGAAAGGGAACAAATGAAAAGACAGAGTTTCTAATCAAAGGAAAAGACAAAATTTCTAGTCAAATTTTTACTATTACAAGATTAGAAGATGCTCGTGATCACACCGGCAAAGGAGTCATTGATGGTATGATTCTCATTTTACACTCTTGGGCTTATATTTTATTTAACACTTGTGCTTCCCATTATTTTATATCCCTATTGTTTGCTCAATTGTAACATCAATGGATGGAATAGCTGATATTTCTATTGTATGCCATGATTGTCTAGTTATGATCGACAATAGAATATTATTAGTGGATTTGATTATATTGCCTTTGTAACAAGTTGATGTAATTCTTAGTATGGATTGATTATTCAAATATCAAGCTACAGTTGATTATTTTGACAAGAAAGTTACTCTTTATCTAGAGGATGGGTAAGTTCATTTGAATCCTTTGAAATCTAATCTGATTTTGAAAGTATGCATAGGTGATAGGAAGAAACTTGAGTGTTATGGGAATTTGTTTGCCATTAGTGGTGAGATAGGGAATGCCGATCAACACCCCTGGATATCAATGGTTAGCTTTGAGTAGAAAACCTCATGGTATATTAGCTGCACTTATATTTCAGGATTGGAAGAATTTAGTGGCAATTGGTGACTATAATCTGCAGTACTTCGAGACTAAGAAAGCTGCTTATCTTAGTAATATTGTTGCCACTTCATCACTTCTCCAAATAATACAGCAAATTCAATGGTAAGATCAAAAGTTAAGAATGATCTGGAATCAACTCCAGAATAGTAAATAGTTGGATGGTTAGAGTACAAATAGAGAACGATTTGTACTTTTCAAAGGGAAACTAGTCGTAGCTAATGATCCTCACCTTAGAGAAATCATTCTTACTTATAAATCCAAGTTTGTAGTATATCCTAGTAGTACAAAGATGTACCATGATCTGAAAAGACAATACGGATGGAAAGGTATGAAATATGATATAGCTACTTTTGTGGTTAAGTGTATAACTTGTCAATAAGTCAAGGCAGAACACCAGAGACCAGCTGGACTACTACAGCCTTTACCTATCCTGGAAATGGGATAAGATCACCATGGATCTCATAATGGGTTTATCAATAACTCGAAAGAAAAATGACATAGTTTGGGTGATAGTTGATTGGATGGCGAAGGCCGCTCATTTCATACTGATGAAGTATGATATTTCACTCAACAAACCTAGTCATCTCTACGTTGATAATATTGTTCGATTGTATGAAGTGCCTTCAAGCATAGTTTCTGACAGAGACCAAAGATTTATATCTAAGTTCTGGAGAGTTTTATAGAGAGCTTTAGGAATAAAACTGAATCTCAGTACAGCTCATCACTCTTAAACAGATGGCCAAACTGAAAGGACTATTTAGATTCTAGAGGGCATTCTTCGCTCTTGTATACTGGATTATGGTGAAAGCTGGGATGATCACCTATCATTGGTGAAATTTACTTACAACAATAGCTATCAAACCAGTCTTGGCATGGCTCCATATGAGATATTATATAGGAGAATATCTAGATCACCCTTATGTTGGACTGATGCAGAGGAGTATGTTACTCTTGGGCCAGAATTGATACAAGAGACTACTAAGAAGATCAACAAAATCAGGAAAAGACTTAAGGCTATATAGAGTCGTCAGAAAAGCTATGTAGATCCAAAGAAATGTGAAGTAGAGTTCGATATCGGTGATCAAGTATTCCTAAAAGTCATGCCAAGGCATAGAATCACTAGATTTGGAGTTAAGGGCAAATGAGATTATTGCTAGAATTTGGTTTGTAGCTTATCGCTTGGATTTACCAGCATAATTGAGCCAAGTACACAAAGTTTTCCATGTCCCGATGCTCAAAACATATATACCTAACCAATCATACGTCATTCAGTATGTGGAAGTGCCGATACAAGAAGATGTAATATATGAGGAACAACCAGCTCGAATACTGGGAAGAGAGCTCAAAGTACTTCGAAATTGGGAGATCCTACTTGTCAAGGTTCACTGAAAACACCATAAGGAAGACGAAGCTACTTGGAAGCTTAAAATTGAAATGTATGAGAAATATCCTCATTTGTTTAACTTTCAGTTTGAAGTTATACTTTGATTCTTGTGTTGAATTTGAATTTCAGAACGAAATTCTTTCATGGACGGAGGATATGAAATTCGGCTTTAACTAAGGGTATAAAAGTAATTTTTGAACTAATGGCAATTTAGTAATTTCAAATTTTTGGACTATTTAAATAAAAATGTCTAAAATGAATATAGACTCAATCAAGTCTAGGTTCATTTGGGGTTAAAAAAAATATTTTTTTAAAGGGATGGACTTAGTTGAAAGAATCTTTTAAAAATTGTGACTTAACTAAAATTTTAAAGAGATTTCGGTCAAATCTGAGGCTGCCACATGTTCCACTAGCAACAGTGCCCCTCAATTCCCCTATAATTGCCCAAGAGCCCCTCTTCTTCTTCGTTGGAAACCAAACAAGAACAAAAATCAGCCACCTCAGCTGCAACTGTACAACTGCTCTGACTGCCTGATGCGCCAGCCTGACCCCTTCTCTAGTTGCCGATGAAGCAAACGTCCGTAGCCTCCCCTCACGCAAAGCTCAGACACCGAAGCTAGGAGAGGCTAAAGTTTCCGCCAACAATTCGGTTTTTTGGCCATCGAAGCTCCATCCGACATCTTAAGCTCAAACTGCTGACACGTGCAGCTTTGTCTCATCGCCTCCGTCAGTTTCCAGCTGGTTTCGGCCGTGAAGTCGCCATCGGTAAGAATTTCTCCGATTTGGCCATTTTTCGAATAGTTTGTGGTATTTTTATAATTATTTTTGTAAAATAGTTATTTACCCGAAATAAATATATGGCGTTATAGAGAACGGAAAATCATGAATAATGGTGGTTATTAGGTGTTGAAATGATATAAGAAAGTGTGTTAATTTTTGGATTGAAAAAGTGGATATTTTTCAAATAAATTCCAAAAAGAGACATTTTTGGAGTTCTCGGATTTAAAGCCCGTTTAAGGCTCAGGACCTTCTGACTCCGAATTTGGACTCAGTGAGGTCGATAGACAAACTTTGATATAAAATATCGATATATTTCAAAGTGGCAAGAAAATCGAGACGTGAGGCTCGTGAATAGTGTCATTTACTAGAAACGCGATGGTAATGTCCGTTTAGTTATTTGAGGCTCCATTAGAAAAGTCACTTTTAAAGTGAACTTATAGAAATCCCGAAATGATCGTCCGAGTACCCAAGTGACCAACAGAAAATTCTTCAAGTGTCGTTAGCTTGGTATAGCTACCATCTCGTAATAGGGGTTTAATTGCCTAGTTTTATACTTGTTTTGATTTTTAATTGCATTATAATTATTTTATGAAAAATTGTGAATTTCGCGATAGTTTGATAAATTGTGGAAACACGTTGGATTATACTGGGATTAGACTGTGATTTTTGTATATATTTTTAAATTATGACTATAGGGTAATACAGCAGTGTACTGTCTATGTTATAATAAATCCCAGAATAATGCCAAGTGGGATTTTAAAGCACAATTTGATTGATTCTTGGATGCATAGTTATTATGAACTGTTACATGTTGTACATACCATAGGATCACACACTTGTATTTCAATTACTATATCATAGTAGTTTAAATCGCTGGTGAGTTACTGTAGTGCTAGGTAACGCACTTAGACCTATGCACAAATTTTTACTGACACACCTCCGAGTAGTGTCAGGATGCTAGGTACCTCTGCTATAGAGGTATTACAGGGCTGTGATGGGAGGATGAGAGCTCACTTATATACCTAGCTGATATATGATATATACAATGATGTGGTTTTAGTTTAGGTTTTGGTTTTGATTATGTGATTATTTTTTATCTCAATTATTTTATAAACTTGGTTTATAAATAGATTTTGGAAAAGTACTAACTATGCAGATTGAGAAATTGCATCCATTCAAAAGGGCAATTGAATTCCTACTGAGCATGTGAATGCTCATTCCTTATTTTTCTCCTTTTAGGTAGTGCTTATTATAATGAGGAGCAGAGTAAAGCGGAGCTCGTTACTAATTTAAATAAATAGTAACTATGTAAATATACTACTAGTTAAATTTCTTGGCTTGTCGTTACTAATTTAAATAAATGGTAACTATGTAAATATACTACTATTTAAATTTCTTGGCTTGTAATAATACTTATGGGCCCATATCACGGATTTAGTTTGTATAATTATTCTGCCTGGATTGTGAGGATGATGATGATACATGGTTTTATTTTATAAATTTTATTATCAATCTACGTCTAATGGTGGTTGCAAAACTGTGAAAATTTTAATTTTAAAACTATTTTATAAATTTTCTAAAACAACTACTGAATTTTAACTTGTGAAATTCTATTTCTGCCACTGGCTTGGAGTTTGGGTCGTGACACAAACACCACTTAAAGAGTTGGGATTTTAGGCTTTTGCAAAGCGCTGGACTTAAAAACAATAAGTGGGCTGAGTGTATTTTAAATTTAATTTGGGCTAGATATGAAAGATCTGGAATAAAAAAGGCCTATTTTATTACATGTCGGTTAGTTTGGTTTTAAGCCGACAGTTTTTCTATAACACCAAGAACTGAACCGAGTCGGCTGGTTTTCTTTTCATTCAAACTATAATCAATCGTAAATGAATAAAAACTAGGCAGTGTTGTGAGGTTTGGTATGACTCAGCCAGTTTCTGCGGTGTATCAGTTATTTTAAACATTCTTAGAAATGGATATTTAGCTACAATATTTTAATTATGGACATCCACGTAAACTAATTTAAAAAATTGGCCATCATCTTAGTTTTTTTAAAAAAAAATACACATCAAAAGTACATAGTAAAAACTACAAAATAAGTATACATTATAATATATATATATAGAATTATTTAGAAGACATTTATCTGGGCAATCTAGTTTGAAGTCGAGCAAATTTTTTTTTAATCCGTGAACCAAATCGAACTGTTCAATTTGTTATTTTTCTAATTTATCACCGGTCGCAAATGTGCTACAACTACGCAGATTAGTCTGATAATGACATACATAGGCCAACCATTTGTCAGCACATAGAACGGCCCCAATCTGGAAATAAAGTCATGAGAAATTTAAGCCTAGTACCAAATTTTAAAACTTATTTTCATAAATACACATTTTAAACTTTTCTTTCAAAAATATTCGTTTTTATTGTACCACATTTTATATGCAAAATATGAGTAGTCCACATTTATAATATAAATTTTATCTATGAATATACATATTTCATATGTAAAATATGAATAGTATAAATTTACAATGTAAATGTTTATAACGGTTTATATTTTTCATTATAAATTTGACCTATGGTATACATTTTAATATGCGTCTCAATTTTTAGTGTAATTTTTATTCATGAAATGTAGACCATGTTAAGAAATTAAGGTTTCAATCTTACACACTCTTATTTTGAAGATAACAAACATTTGATTTAGTACTAATGATTTAACTTGAGTGTGTAGTAAAATAGCTTTAAAAGTTCTAACTCAAGTTAATCAAGGAATCAAGCTTGAAGATGGATACATATTGGACTTATTAGAATCAAGCTTGAAGATGGATGGAAAAGAGCTTGAAGACAAAGATCAAGAATACAAGACTTAGACTAATAAAGGTTATACACTTAGTTCTTGTATTTGAATATTTATCTACACAGTATATGATCTTAATGGCTCAAAGTTTTCATAACATTGGAAATTTTCAAAGCAACAATGTTAAAACTATTTATCTCAAATTAAAATATGAAATCTATTTTACACAAGTTTTTAAATTGATTTATGAATTTCAATAGTTCCTATATTACATAATAAATTAATTTATGAAGTTACATTTTGAAAATAATTGAAAAAGACTTGAAATAAAATTCAAATAGTACTCTCGGATAGATTCGGCAGACCGGCCTTCAGAATTGATCTACCGATTCCTCCTGCATATTTTTCAGCAATTTTCATATTCGACCGTTAGAACTACACTTTCAACAACTAGTATTTTCAGTCGACCGAAAATACACTTTCGGTCTACCGAAAATGACTAAATATCTGTCAAACGGTTATAAACGGCTAGTTTTCTTTTAAATCTATATATAGAAACTTTTTTAACACTTGAAATAATCTTTGAACATCCTTAAATTGCTATTTCATATCTTCAAGTTGTTCAAATCAATTATTGTGATTTAAACTTTCAAATCTATTTTCTCACAAAAATCAATTGAGCCAAACTAGATTATATCTTATGTTTACATCTGTTCTCTCTAAGCTTACATTGTATCAAATTTTATCATTTGAGAGAGATTTTAGTTGAGTGTTCCATCAAATAAAAATCAAATTGTATTTGTGAGGTGAGGTTACCACCAGAGTCTAAACAACCCAATTTAGGTGAGGTTGCCACCGGAGTCTAAATAACCCGTGAGTTGATAAGATTGGCACCATTGTCTAAACAATCCATGTAGGTGAGGATTGGCACCGGAGTCAAAACAATCCGAGGTTAGGCATGATAGAGCTGGAGTCAAGACTATTGTAAAGGTTGGATGAGCCTAAGAAGAATTCACACCGTTTGTACAAGGGTCGGTCAAGCCCATAATCTTGATCCGAATAGTGGAAGCTCAAAGCAAGTTGCCGAAGGTCGGGAACGTAGGCAAACCGTCGTGCTTGTTGAATCTCGTAAAAACCGAGTTTGCACTTTCTCTATCTCTATTTTCTTTACTTTATTGCAAGCTATTTAATTGAATGTTTGATATTTATTGTACTTAATTGACTTGCTATTATTGTTATATACTAGGCATTTTTGTTCTTTTAGCCTCAATGTTTCAAAATAGTGGTCTATAGTTTTAAATAGTTGAAAAGTTTCTTAAAATATTTTAAAACCCAATTCACCCCCTCTTGGGTTGTCAATCTTGGGCTAATAATAGCTAACAAACCACTATTAACTCCATGAAATTAAAGTTATCTAGTGCTAATTTGCCTTAAGTTTTCCTATATTCTTATTTATATTAAGTTGTTTCAATTGATTTTCATATTGTTTTGATATTTTGTGTGTTTGTGTATATAGCAGAATAAAACAAGGGTATTTAATATAAATTAAGGTAAATGTGTGCCTCATAAATGAGTTTTTCATACATTGAGATCGAGGTAGAATCCAATACGGTCGTAACACAACAAAAATAAGACAAATCGGAGCTCAAACAAAGAAATACCGATCCTGAGAAGCTGCGGTACCAGACCAGCAGAAAAATGGCGCTGCAGCGCCAAAAGTGGTACCGCAGTACTAACTCTTGAGAATTTTTGGTGCTGCATCACTACCTCCTGCATCCTAGATGGCCAAGATCAACTTGTTAACAATCCAAGAGTCCAGATTCGGCCTACCTTAAGTTTGCAAGAGCCACCTCTTTAAAACCCTATCTTTGGGTTGCAAGAGACATGTGATACAGAGAGAGGGGGAGGCAACCATGGAAAGAGAAGAAGAAGAAGAAGATATGTTCCAATCCTTCATTTATTGATTTCCTCCACAACATTAACACTATTCTTTGTTTATACCATATTCTCTTTATTTTCTTATGAGTTTTTCTTTGTATTTTCCATATTTAGAGAGTAGTATAGTTGAGAGCAAATCCTAGAAGGAGGATTCAAGAGAGCAAGAACTAAGTTTGGAGGAGGAGATTGACAATCTCCATAAACACCTTCAAGCTCTTCATAGAGGAGGAATTCTAAAAATCTTTTCTCTTTAATATTTGTATTTCTTGATTTTATTATATTAAAATACTATTGTTGTCAATTTATATTATGAACTAAATATTTCTTGTCTAGTTTTACTATATGAACCAACCTAGTAACTTGTGTTTGTTTATTTCTCTCCTCTTTTATTAATCAAATCCATTGTTGAGTTATTTGTTTTACCTTGTGCTTATTGCTTCTATTTAATTGATCACTAAATAGATTATTGAGTGAAATTTCTATGAGCTTGGAAGAGGGAATAAAAATAGAATCTTATATTTACTTTATATTATGAAGTAAATATTTATTTTTCTAGTTTTACTTTGTGAATAAACCTAGAATCTTGTGTTTGTTTATTTCTCTCCTCTTTCATTAATCAAATCCATTGTTGAGTTATTTGTTTTACCTTATGTTTATTGTTTCTATTTAATTGATCACTAAATAGATTATTGAGTGAAATTTCTATGAGCTTGGAAGAGGGAATACAAATTTGGACCTAGATAAAATAACATAAGATTAACTAGTATGGGGTAAGTTTGCATAGAATAAGAATATACCTATGTGACTTATGCAACTATTTTTGAGATCTTAATCTTAATGCACCTAGTTCAATTCGTGTTAGGAGTAATATATTATCTTGTCCAGGGAGATCCAATTTGCACTTGGAAAAAGCTCCATGGTTATATTAGATTCTTAGTTGACAACTTTAGTGGATTAATTAATTTAAGAGAGAAATTGGAAGATTGTGTGTTTAAAAGAATAGTTGGGGAATTAGTAAACCTAGACATTTTTCTTATTACTTGCTTTCATTCATTTTGCATAATAGTTTAGTCGTCTTCATTTTATTTCTTTAAAATATATATTTTGATTATTTGGATAAATTTAAGATTGACCAATTTTAATACTTAACTTAGACTTTGTAATCAATTCTCGTGGGTTCGACACTCTAACTCCTAAAATTATATTATTTGTGACCGTGTGCACTTACACAAGAGTATAAATTTATAGTTACACATTCCAACCAACAACTACGGTACACATTTTATACATTAAATGTATATTGTAGTCTATATTTAATGTGTAAAACAGTGGTAAGTAAAATATGTATTTATGTAATAAAAATAAAAAAAAATATTTATAAAAATATGATTTTGAAAACGATACTTATGAATTTTTCCCTAAAGCCGGGGGAAAAGTCAACCTCTCATGTCTCGTATCATAAATATGTACTTGTTTTCGCTTTTTTTTTTTTTTTAATGTAACTCAAGTATATATCTGATATTTCTAACATCTTTTTTGACCTGTCAAGTCCCTTAACCAAACATTTATTTTTTTTTTTTTTAAAAAAGGTAAAAATAAAAAAGAAAACGTCCCTTAAGTCTTAACCAAACACCGACTAGGTGAGGGGGAGGCGAGGAGCTCCCCTCTTAAGTCCGTTATGTTATCCAAATTCACGCTATAAACACCTTCCTTCCTCACAAGCCGCCATTCTAGCACAACACGAACCAAATCAAAGGGCCCCCTCCTCCTCTCCTCTCCTCTCCTCTCCTCTCGAATCTCTCACATCAAATCAGATCAAGGTACTGTCTCCCAAATCCCAATCTTCTCTCTGCTGTTTCCACGTGGGTGCTTTTTGTTCGCTAGGTCTTTTCTACTCTGTTCTCCTATTTTTATTCTTCTTTCTTTTTAATTTTTATGTATAATGAAAAATTGATTCACTTTAAAATTGGTTTATTCTATGATATCGCAACGCTTGTGTTTGCTCGAACTTTATCTTAACCCTTCTTTTTTTTTTTTTTTTTTTTTTACAAGTTTGACCAGAAATTGATTTGGAGGCAATCGCTTTGGTTGTTCTTTTAAAATAATAATAATAATAATAATTCTATCTGGGTTTTCATGCTTTTGTTCGAAGGAATTGGCATGAATTAATCGGACTTTGTCCCTCATGACTCGTGAGTTTCAGAATTCTGACAATTTCAAACACTACGCAATTTTGAATGAATATTCATGACATGTTCCCGTTTTCCCAATTCCTCAAAATAAGTCAACATCTGTTTTTTCTTTTTTCCCTTTTTTCAAATTTTTTTTTAAAAAAAAGTACAGTAAATTTAAATTGTTCATAGAAATTGTTTTATGGCCTTCTGATTATATAAAGCATTGAGTTTGTTCATAAGTAACAAATATAATATTAACTCTAAATATTGTTATTGATAAGTAGAGGCAAAGGTTTTGCATCAAGTTTAGGGTAGAAGTTGGGTGCTTACTGTTTACTTGAGCATGTATGTACTAATATGAATTTCCTCAAGTTATTTGCTCTTCATGGTTGTGTTATGTAAAAGCAAAGCAAAATTCATTTATGGTTGTATTATGTAAAGAACAATTTCAGGAAACCTTGCACCTGAAAACAGAGTTTTAAATTATGTCCATTCTGATTTCTTACATTAGAAACTCAATGGGAAGCAAAGCACCAAGTTGGTCTGATCAATGGGGCGGAAACAATTTTGGTGTGGAAGGAGACGACGACAAGGCAGGCACCAATAAAGGCAAAGGCAGCGGAAGCAGCAAGAAGATGGCTGAGGCAAAAGCAATGGCCTCTGCAGGACTTGGCAAGGCCAAGGCTGCAGCTGCCGTGGGTGCCGACAAGGCCAAGGTTGCAGCGATCTTTGGCGCCCAAAAAGTGAAGAGTGGAACCTCCCTTGGAATCAAATGGGTTAAAAATCAGTACCAGAAAAGAACCTCTAAGTAGGCTAACGGAGAATTGCAAGTAGACTTTTTAAGTTTTCTTACAAGTACAAGTAGATTTCACTAATGACGCAGATTATTTTTTATTTGGAACTTATACATTCCTTCTGGGAACTTTGTCTTGTAAAATCTATAATCCCCTTATAAAATCTATAATCTCCTTATACATTGTTATTCTATCTTAAATCATCATCCTCAGGAGTTTTTAGTTTAATTTTCAACCACAATAACCACCCAAAAACTTCAATTTAAAAGATTCGGGAAAAAAAAAAAAAGAAAAAAAGAAAAAAGGAAAACCCATAAATGATGAAGCTTCCCTTTACTTAATCAAGAAAAAAAAGGAAAAATCAGATTCAAAACCTTGGCTACCAAGTCATAGACATGACACACGAGCAAAAAATCAGATTCAAAACCTTGGCTACCAAATTATATACATGACACACGAACAAATTCATTGCAAGAAGCTTAAAGTCTCATATATATATATATACTGAAAGCGTTAGACATAATAGAAGTTGGCCAAATTACTCGAGTAAAAAGATGATAGTCAAACGAAACAAGTACGTGAACTGAAGTATCAGATGGACCACCGAGGAAAATTTACAAAAACTAAATTCCACACTTTGTCTCAGTTATTTTGCGAGTTATATTCACATAGACATGGCTTTCATCATGTTTCACAGTTGCCCGAATGTGTTCTCGCCACTGTAAGTCATGTAAAGAAAGCCATCTTCATCCTTATTTTCTTCATAAATTGAAGACATCATAGCCGCTGCAAACAAAAGATCCCAGAATTCAAATTATGAACAGATCATATGTGGACTATAATATAATTTGCACCAACAATAATTAAGTTTCATATCACCAGTTGGTGGCAAAATGTTCTTGACGAAGATGAAAATTGCTTTCTCAGGACTGAGCTTGATCCTCTTTCGGACCACATACACGAACTGGCCAACAGTCAGATCAGCAGGGACCAGATATCTAGGGTCAATCCAACACACAGATTTCATCATCAAATTATCAAAATTACTCGTCCATGTTACGCAATGACGAAAAATGTAAAATAGATGAGTGAAATTGTAAAATCTCTGTACACATCTCTGGTGCCTACTCAATATTTGGACAGTTGATTTAGTCCCCGTTTAGCTGGGACTACACAGGTTTATATATTCACAAATGATAGCAATGATGTTTCCAAGATACAAAAGTTCTAAATTCAATTCAGGGAAAGCAACGGACGAGAGTACACCGTTTATGGCACAATTTTTAAAATATATACATTCCCAAATCGCAATACGAAATACAAATTAATCCACAACCGAAACTACATCCCAATATTCTGCGTAGGAATATCCATATTCTATTTTGTATCTAACAAGTGGAAGCAAGTATTAAAACATACATATTCGATTTTGTTTCCAAGAAGCGGAAGCAAACAAGGACCTTGCATTTTATATTATTCCACCTTATAAAGGATTCGAACCAACATTTAAAATAAAACAATGATCAGGAAATATGAAAACATTAGCGACTCAATCAAAAAGAAATGATAACAACTCACTTTTTCTTATCAATTTCAGGCACATCACTCTTTTCAGCCCTTTCGACAATTACCTGCACCAAGATGGCAAAAAATTAAACGAAGAATCAAAACTAGCAATCTCGATTATCAAACACAAAAGAATAGAGAAAGTATAAAGAATAATCATACTGGTATTCTGTCTGGATATTTCTCTCTGATCCGAGCAGCTTCTGCTTGCCTCCTTTCTGGTTTAAAAAGAACAGACTTTCTTACTTCAATATAGCCTCTCTACGCATTTAAAATGCACTAAACGGATAACAAAAATCACAAGAGTGTTTCCTTATGACGAAGAAGAAGACAATGAGCATGACACGTTATGACAATCAAATTTGCCATCCATCTGAATATGACAAAGCCAATCAACAACCTTCCAGAAAGAGATTACACATGTTCATAATATATCCCATAATTCCATGGCTCCAATTCTACTTCACAAGCATCAGACTACCCAAATGTAGTTCTTTAATATGTTAAATAAGAAAAAACCCAGACGGAAAAATACGTAACAACCAACTTCATGCCTATTTTTCAAGGGCTTTTGTCACATATTCCATCAAATTAGGCAGACCTAGTTCTAAGCAACCAAAAAGAAGTAACAAATTTAAGAATAATAATTGCAAGAAAAGGCCCAGATGCGAAAACACGTAAAACCAGCGAAATGACTAATTCACGACATTAAACACACCTAAACCAACCAATCAAACAAAGAACACCCAAAATAATGTTCATCTTCTTGATCAACCGGTTCCATTGTTTCCAACAAAACTTGTTCAAAACCATAGAAACAGAATAATTGCATATCGAATTCGTTCTTAATATAAAACATAAATATTAAAGAGAGAGACTACGAACCAAGAGGGTGTTCCATCTTAAACGAACTCTTAGCCATGGCAATGCTTCTGCAACCGAGGATGCAAAAATAAAAAAAAAAAAAATAGAGAAAGAATCAGGGTTTTTGGTATCGGCGCCTCAAATAGTAAGATCGAAATTACGATAAAGATAAGGGAAGGCTTTCAAAGTTCAAAGGGCAAAAAGGAAAAACCGCTTACCAGGATAGAGAGATGGATACGATTCTCAGAGATTGAGATCCCGAAAAGAGGGGCCAAGAATTGGAGGAAAATGACAAACTGCCCTATACAGAAACTAGTCCAATTTTCCTTTAAAAACAAAAAGAAAATAATCCACTTTTCTTTTTTTCTTTTTTCTTTTTCTTTTTTTTTTTTTGAGAATTTCTTTTTCTTTTTTTTCCCACCTAAAGTCGAACTTTCCCATGACAAGCTTGAAACGACTTCGTTTTAAACAGGTAAATAAATAATACGGCCAGCTTGTAGCTCGGCCCATAGGCTGGACCAAGAAGGCAAGGACTTTGGGCTGCTCTGATGGCCTATTGAAATGAGTTTTCGACACTAATACTTATTTTTAAAAAAATATTACCAAATTTATGTCTTTTTAAAAATAATAAAAATTTCGTACGATCTTTTAGGGTATTTTTCTAAATACTTTGGAAGCTAAATAATACAGTGATATTTTAGTAAATACGCCATCTTTTTTTTTTACAGGAAACCAATTTGTTTCCCATTAGCATAATGTCATATACGTAAATAATCACAAGAAACCGCAAAACTTTTCTGGAAGCCATTTTGGTTTTCTTTGACGGAATGTCCTATACATAAGTAAATCACAGAAAACCACGAACATTTTCTGGAAACTATTGTGGTTTCTTTTTTACAAAATAAATCACATGAAACCATGAAGGTTTCCCAGAAATCATTGTGGTTTTCTTTAGCAGAATGCCCTGTAGCTAAGTAAATCTCTTTATATGGTATATAATCTTTTGAACTAGGCACATAAGATTTTCTTCATGGTTCAAATTAATATGAAATAGGTATATAACTTCTAATATTCTGACAGGATATATGAATCGGGGCACTGTGCTCACCCAACTAAGAAATGGTACATAAATTTATCACTTCAAACGTGGTATATATGTTCATATACAATCCATCTGTTGGAATAATGCCCTATAAAGCAGTTTATTATTTATACATTATAAACAATATTTATTGGATTATTTAGTATCTATTTATTATTAATAAATTCTATGTTATGAATTTCTATTTCATTTATATCCCGTTGATATGCATGTGATGTATATGTTTATCTTATGCAAACATCTAAAAGATTCCAAGACATGAAATGAGTAATAAAGAATTATTCATATGATGAGTTCATATGTAGGAGACATTATATTCTTTATTTCATTATGTCTAAATTAAATTGTTTGCATTCTGCATATTGAATATGGAATACTTTACTATGTCATAGAATGTAGTGTTGTCAATTTAAATAATGAAATCTCCAATTATCGATGTGAGTCTTCGGATAGAAACACTAGTATGTTATAAGAAAGTTATAACAGCATCGAATAGGACCTAGTGAATTAGAATTTGAGGTTAAGTGCCGTAACTCAAATTTCTAATTTCACTAATCTAGCGCTATTGTAGATACCTTAATCCTAGTGATTAACGAACTTACTTTCATACGTTTTGTCTTTTTGAGTTACTAAAGGACTAGTTCCGATTTATGATTCGAACTCCGGTATCTTGGAAGATAAGGTATATAAAATGTGTAGAACGTTTTTCATGATGGACACCATGCATATAATGTCACTTTGAGTTTTTTAAAGTACTTGGATAATATAAACCAGGGCCCCGGTATTCACTATGTGAATTTGACTGTGTTGGTATGAGCTAATACAAACACCGTAGTAACTATTATCCATTAGATGAAAAATGGCAACTCAAAGGTAAATATGTACTAGAGGGGTAATACAATAATTTCATCCTACTAGTACGGTATTGCATTAGGGGTATGTCTACAGGTATAGTATATGCTAAATGGATCAAGCTAATTAATTGTTAATAAGCTTCACAGAAAAATAAATAACATTTAGTCTAAGAGTTCAATATTGGGCCTATAGTAGTGTACCTCAATATTAATGGACAAGGCCTAATCATAATTAAGAGTTAATTATGATAGTGGGTATATAGTCCATTGGAGCTTGGGCTTTATGGATCTATCTGGTCCTCTGTCTAGCTCAAATTAAAGCTCAATAGTTATTTGATGATCAGTTAAGCCTAACAAGCCCAATAGGCCCATTAGGGTTTACTAATCTCTCTATAGTTAAGAGAAAAGTTCTCTAACTGAATAGAACAAGTGTCACACGAAAAATATTCCCTTGTGAAGAGAGTGTCACATGCATAACAGAGAGAAAGAGAGAGCAAAAATCGGCCAGCACTAGAGTTTACCATTCTTGGTGTTTTTCGGCCATCCCGGAGAAATCGGTTCGAGGAGATTGTCTTCTCGTTCGTCTGCAGATCTCTTTGTTGGAAATCAAGAAGATGACCACCCACCGAATCAATCAAACGGCTTTCGAGAATAGACGGAAAGACGAGAAAGTCGTGGAGCGAATTCGGGTATTGTTCTTGTCTAGATCAAGAGTTAATTTATGTTAGATCATGATCAGAAACGTTTTGTAAAAAGAAAAATTTTAAACGACCAATTTCGCTGCGTTTCTTGATTTTACAAAACTATGGTGTTCTTGAAAATAATTTTATGAAAATATTTTCCGAAAATTTATTCCAGTAAACACCAACAATTGGTACCAGAGCCAGGTTTTATTGTTGATCTAGCATATTTTACTCCGGTCTATTTTCTTGTTGATTGATATTTTTTATTTCCGAAAGTATTTTGTTTATGTTTGGTTCATATTATGAGTATGTTCTAATTTGTATGATGGTCAATAGACTCAATAAGTTTGAATAATTATTTGATTAGATGTTGCTATAGGGAAATGATCATGTTTATTTTAATTTTTATTTTC